>LPNX010250558.1:349950-499947 GCA_001517045.1 Pseudotsuga menziesii
TAAGCCTAAACGGAGGAGTCAAGAACAAGGTGACATCCTTGACTTGAGACTTGCCCCCAAGGACACATCGAGTGGCTTGAAGATTTCTGCCACGTGACCTAGGTGTGTGAAAGGCGGCAACAAGTAGATCTGCCCCCGATCTATCCAATATTGCTCCTTTCTCTTAGATCTGCTCAAAAGAGCTCTGAT
This sequence comes from Pseudotsuga menziesii, assembly GCA_001517045.1. Classification (NCBI taxonomy): domain Eukaryota; kingdom Viridiplantae; phylum Streptophyta; class Pinopsida; order Pinales; family Pinaceae; genus Pseudotsuga; species Pseudotsuga menziesii. The sequence goes on from LPNX010250558.1 coordinate 350,140, forward strand.
ACCATGTAAATTTCCTTAAAACCCAATCTTGAGTTACCCAGTATTTTTAAATTTTTATTACTGATAACCACAAATGAGTTTCTTCACAAATATTGCAATGGAAAATAAATACTGTAAAAAATATAACAGCAATCACAAATAGAGACACCAATATTTTTGGGTATTAAAACCCCCAAAAAACCCAAGATGGGAAAATCGGTGCAGCAGTCTAAGGAGATATTTTTTTTAGCAAGATATAGAACAGTACAATCCAAAAATTTATTTTACCTAACCTGGCAAAATCGCACAACCGAAACTCACAGAGAAAACCCCACAAAATTGTACATCCTTGCTTCACATTGTACGGCCCCCGTGTCACCTGTGCAGCCTCTATGTCACCCGTACGGATGCTGATGTCATGCATACAACTGCCTGCGTCACAGCCTCTTCGTCGCCTATAAGGCCCCTCTACGTCACTGAGTTTGGCCTCTTCGATTCGTTGATGTCATCCTATCGATCTCCGGATAAATGTCCTTCAGTCTCACTCTCTGCAAATTCTCCTGCAAAGTTTCTCTCTCACTCTCCGACTAAAAAGCTATGAGCAAGAATTCTCTCTAACAATGAGTGTGTCAAAGCAACTATGTTGTATATCCTCTCCACCAAATCAATCTCTTTTTAACTCAATTGCCAAGCGAAAACCCTAACTCTTACTATGGATCAATGGATAAGTTCTCCAATGAGATCACTGGCCAAGATTAGATTAGCCATCATTTAAATTATTTTTCACTTGAACTTTATAAAAGTGTCTCCATTAAGTCAAAATAAAATTAGATCACATAATGCACTTTTCCAAAGTATAAACTTTGGATAAAGGCAATGATCAATCTGGCCTCCTGTTTTATGTCTTCTATCAAGCAAGGACACATGCAAATGATAAAAGACCTTCCTTGTTGCCACTTTCTAATAGGAAATAACTGCATCAAATTCAATAAATGAATAAACAGAAAACAAGAACAATTGCTTATTTAAACTAAGCATTGATGTGAAGGTAGTAAGATCCACCTACAACGTGTATGTCCATATTACGTTTGGATTGGCACATTGTGAAACATGTTGATAAACGAGGCATTTGATGTGAAGCTAGTAAGAACAGTTTAATTGATATATTCGCCTTTTATTTGGATTGACATTGTTGAGTATCGTAATCTTGCCAAATCTAGAGTTTAAGCAAATATACAAGGACATATCTAGGATTCCCTTACTGGTCAAACTATGCACTACTCACTTCCGAGCCGGTAATCCCAAAAGAATTGAAAAAGTCACAGGTACTACAGAATGATTGCTTATCTTAGGGCTAATCCAAAAATCTGACTACATAATAATATTCCCACAGTACATAAATCAGTACATTGAAAGTAGAATAAAATAGATAGACCAAAAATATTCACGGAAAAGGAAAAATGGGGAAAACTTTCGGGAGATACTAGGTGACATATTGTTCTAGCAAATACAATACATATTCCTAACAAGCGAAACTTTATTTGCAGGAATACAAAGATAATCCACCAAATCATTTGCATCAATTAAATTCTTTATTTGAGGGGGAACGCATGAAAAGAACTTCTTATGCTGGCACGAAATTCAATTCTTGAAATTAATCTTGTCATGATGTCCTCGTTACAAAAAAAATTGCAAAGAGAAATACCCGATAACTAGAGAAGTTCCCACAGTAGCAACACACGCTGGGTAGCTAACATTTCCCGTATTGACAATTTTCTTGATTTCCTCCTCTCTGACATGAACATTTGTCATCTGCAAACAACAATGTATATCAAAATAGAATACTGGCTGGTCTACATATAAAACAATTAAGATTTGACTACATTTTTAATATACGATGTCCATAATACATATAGGGGCATAGAAAGGATTGAAATACAGAAAAAATCACTCTTGTACAAGCTAATCTATCGGCCAAACCAACCAACACTTTCAATATCACGTTAACAACTTCTCATAGCAACCAATGAAAGAGCAGACCCTAGCTTGCCTGTACATACAAATTAAGATGACAGAAAATCTACCTCACCTGCATAAAGCATGTTCATACAGAAAACGAGACATATTCTGAATTCACTCCAAAGCTACATATTTTTGGGACCTCAATCAAACCTGTTGTACAATTAAATGAATTTTGTTTGAAAACAGGCTATTCTGTCTTCTAGCTTAGAGAATATGTCATTAAGAACCCCCATACTATAATTATCGTTCAATAATGCTAGCATGTGCCATAAATCATTTAAGGGTTCTAAGGGAACTTACATCCCGACAAATAACAAAACTTGCTTAGTGTAGTATATTCAAAATCAGTGTGTACTATCTTCAAAACATTGCAAACAAATATGGTAAAGTGCCATTATTCTTGTTATCTCTGAAAAAATATATGAATTTGTCAAAAAAATACATTTTTCTTTTAAAAGTATGGTGTATAAAGATCAAATCACGTTAAAAGAGGTTGCTCCAATATCCCATGAAAGCGTTAATAGCAGACACCAAATAAGTCCATTTTATTCTAAGATTTATAATAATGTGGTACGCTCATACAAAAAGCAGATATATAAGGAAAGACTTGCAGCCCAATTAGCAAGAACTTGAAGGAGCTGTTGGAAAGAACAACGCAGAAAAAAACTCCAAGTTTAATTAGAGTTGAGGAACAAGTTTAATTAGAATTGAGGAACAGCATGACTACAAATAAGTGTTTTCTGTTACAAACTTTCTTCAAACATTCAAATATGGCTAGACCACAGAATGTCCTTTCATGAATGAAGCTCTGTACGTTTTTTTGAATATACATTTTATTTGGAGAAAAAAACTTAAGTGCATTTTAAATGCAAATTAAGCCTTTTATGTTTCCATTAGACAAAGAAAATTTCTATAGCCATCAATCATTAGTTTTCAACTATACCTAGGTCCTAGGGCTTCTGTCAAGCACCAACGTTTAGTGCAAACCTACGCTGCGGGGAATCACCCCCCCCCGCTTCGCTCCCGATTCGTGCTCCCAAAGGTAGCGATCAGGAATCGCTTCCTCTTGGGAGCGTTTTTGGGAATCATGCTTCCCTAACGCTCCCTGGTTTTTTGGGAGCGCTTAGGGAGCGATGATGAATCTTCACTCTCGAACCGCTTCCCCATCGCTCCCAAGAGCAAAAAATACGCTCCCTTTGTGCTCCCAGGGATTGAGGCGATTTTTTTTTCTTTTTTTGGTTTTTGTAACCAAGACATGGTTTTATATGTATTTTTGGGCATGGTTAGGGTTTGTTGCCAACTTATTTGTACCATAGTTGGATTAGCTGAGGAGCCACCATTTTACAAACATGATAAATGTTTGTTTCCAGTGTATCAGATGATCTGCCTTTGTGCCTAGCCAGTTTTGGCTAGTTAGTTTTTTGTTTGAATAATTATGACCATGGCCCTACGGGTTTTGTAATAAAATGCGCTAGTAGGGTGTTTTGAGTGGTTCGGTCTCCTAAGACGTAGAATTTCAACTAAGGTATTCCAAGGAGTTTTTTGCCCTTGATAATTATGCTTTGCCTATAGCCGAGTATAATTGACGAGGTTTTCTCCCGCTTCCTCCAAAGCTGGAATGTCCGATTTTGAATTATGAGCCTTGGGGAGTTATTAGAACCCAACTGAGTATATATAAACCTACTAGACATTATTAAAATAGACTATGGTCATGTCCTAAGTCACTAGGACCCTCAGAAAAAAATTTGAAAAATTTTACCGTACGCGTCAAAATTTTTATTTTTTAATTTTTTAATATTTTAATTTTCCCTAAGTTTTTAATTAAATTTTTCCATAATTTAAATGGAAAAATTCAATTTGTAATAAGTTAGTCATCCAGAACCCGAATTTAGTGATTGAAGACTCTAACCTTAAGCCAAAAATTATTCATGATCAATCGGCCAGCTATCTCCAAGTTTCAGAAGTTCATTCAGCCTCATAATTAATAATTTCTCAAAAATGTCATTTACGGAGAAATTATTAATTAAAATATTAAAAATGAATATTTTGAAGAAAATAAAAAAACTCTCCAAAATAAACCAAATTGAAAAAAATAAAAGGCTAAATGACATGGCACGGAGCACTTATGATGATTCCAATCAATATTGATCAGTTTCAGATCAAGTATCGGAGTGTAGCAATTGAACTATCACTCAGAAATTTGCCCTCTTTGGTCAAATCCGTTTTTGGTTGAAATGTGGGTTATCTATTGGTTGGGTGATCATTACGAGGGAGGATGAGCCACCTCACCCCCCCCCATTACTCTAGCACTCAGTTGCAGCTCAGTTCAACTCCAAATCATCATGTCGAGCTCATTCAATTACTTCGGTGTTACTCTTAGTCCGGATTTTAGGATTTGAGCCCTATTTTCTTTCCTTTTTGTATAAGTAGAGGCTCTTTTGAGCTCTACAAGATGGACTTTTGGGGCATAGAAACTCTGCAAAAATTGTAATCATTATTTTATTGAATAAAGCTTTTCGACTTTGGAGGTTTATGGGATTGTTTCTTCATTGGTGGATGTCTATCTTATGAGGTGATTGCTTTCCTTGTTTTAAATTTGTTACTCATATGATGAATCAAATAACTAGTTTTAGAAGTCTATTGTTAGAACATAAGATCTTCCATTTGCAGCTGTCAATTTGGATTATTATGCAAAGTTTATCTTAACCTAGATGAGTACAAGTATTCAGTTATATGAAGTATTGATAATGGTTTAATATTCATAGCATACTAGTTATTTTGTTTGATCTCATCGGGTTTCGAGTTTGATCGTCTTAGCAGATCTTGCCGTTTGGAGAAGGGTGCGAGCTCAGTTGCATCAATCTCATCTCCATCATCGTAAGAACTTTTTTAACACTGTTATCTTTCAAGATCTACAAAGTTGGGCTTTGTCCAAGAGGAAAAAACATAAGGAGATCTTACTCCAAAGCTCCATCTTCAAACTTCTACCTCTACCTTTCCTTTTTTTAAATTTTTGCATTTGCTCATGAAATAGATCCAAGTTTCAATACTCATTATTCAGATCTGTTTTTAGGGCTTTTGCTATATCTAGTTTATTTCATTAGATCTAGGGAAAATTTATGCTTTGCATATGAATGTTCAAAAAAATTTCTAAGTATAAAAAAATTTCCAATTTTTTTTTTAATTTTTATTTTTGCATTGTCTTTCCTACCATCTTTTAACAATATATGCTTGCTGATTTTTTACTTCAGTGACAGATACAGCAGAAATGTTGGTGAAATTCTGAAGAATCAAGCCCTAAAAAAACCATAATTTCCCTCTTCTTCTTTCCCCTTCTGCAGATTGCTCCAAAGGCCTTGCAGGAATAAGAAAAGAAGCAAAAAAGGCAGCAAAGAAAAGCATTGTAAACAAATTAATAAAGAGCAAGTGGGATTACGGCTCCCACACCCCTCTTCCCCCATTTGGGGGAAGCTTGTATCGTCTCCTCATTTTCATGCTTTGTTTCACAATTTGTTAAAAGTAGGATAGAATAGTTTCAATTGTTAGAGTTTTGTTTTTTTTATTAAAGTTGGATAGTTTATTTCTGAAAGGTTCATCTTGCATAAAATAGAAAAGAGTAAAAAATTTCCTTATTTATTCACTTAGCTAGTTTTAATTATGTTCACTTTTTTTATATAATATTGCAAAAACCCTAAAAATTACCAAAATCTCTTGAATCTCACCATAAGATGGATCAAGAGTGCTCTCTATCGGAGAGTTGTTTTTTGCTTTCTTTTGATTTGTTACTTACCCCCATGCTTTCCCGATTAGGGCCTATAAACCTGAAAGAGACTCTTTGGTAGTTTAGATCTTTATTTTTCTTTTAAGTTTAATCAATTAATTAATTAAGACTCTTGAACTTGTCATAATCCAAGTCAAGAGCACTCTCTATCGGAGAGCATAGTTAGACTTGCATATCCTTGCATTAGGCATTTAGATTAGCTAAGTCTCTTGAACCTTTGTCATAAGACAAGGTCAAGAGCACTCTCTGTCAAAGAGTTTTAATCAATCAACTTAATAAAATTTGCAACTCATTCCCCCATAATTAATTAAGTTCGTTGTCTCCTTGCCGGAGTATGCTTTGACCGACTTCAAAATTGGAGTACCCAGAAACAGCATTGGATTTTTAATCTTGCAAGAGAAACATAATAAAATTTAAACCCCATAAGGTGCCATTTGGATTTTTTATCTTGCTATTTTAACCAACGCATCGGCGTTGTAGAGAATTTCCTAAGTTCTTCTTAGTAGAGGCATCGGAACTCCCCGCTATCTAAGCTTCTCAGCTAGCTGGTCAATCTTCGTGATACCAACCTGGGATACTAGGCGGGTCGTCATGTCTTCAACAAATTAAACTTGGAACATTCACCTGGCTCTTGACAAACCTTCGTTGACACCATAAGCAAGATCACCTAAAATACTTAAAACATACCAAGAGCACTGGCACAACGTAATATTCACTAGCTTTATTTCAAGACTTGCTGTTAATTTCTTAAGGCATTGCAGAGTGTTGACTCCATAAAGGCATTGGTCTTTTAATCTTTGCATAATTATTATATCTGGATCACTTGTCTTTGGAACATTTTAATTTCTATTTGTGAATGCATCTTTATAAAGTCTTGAATTATTGTTCATCTTTTAATTCTCTTGATAGCAACGTGGATTGCTTTTATCTTATGCGTCAAGTTCATAATAAACAAACACATTTAATCACCATAACTCCTAAACAACACCCATCCGCATCCGTAACCATTTAAAACACTTTAACCACATTGAGCCATAGAAAACTCTTTGTTAGGGACTACCCCCCTTGGCTTCGTTAGGAGTTAGCCTAAACGGAGGAGTTAGGAGCAGGTGACAGTACCTAGCTCTGTGCTTGCCCCCAAGGTCACACCTCTCCCACTTTCCTAGGTGAGGAGACAGCTTTCGGAAAGTTTCTGCTGCGGGTGTGCAATCAACAGACAACATCTTTTGGCGTCGTTGCCGGGGACAAATTTTTTGTTCCTGAATGACCTTAGTTTTTTCTAGTTTTTACCTTTTTTTTTATAGATTTTTAGTTTAATCACCTCGCTGATCTTAGACTTGAAATCCATCTGGTGACTCCACTGTCTTTAATTTTACCAAGGTATTCAACCAGAAGAAACTCTGAAGGTTTACTTAGTTTTATCCCTGAGCCTGAAAAGGTTTATAGGAGGAGGCTAAATAAACTTGCTTCTCGTAGGATCCTTGAAGATCTTGGATCTCAGTCTTTGTCGAACATCCATAGTTTATTTCTAGAAACTAATTCTCAAGAAAACATTAACACTAGTGTTTCCGATATAATGGGTGAGTACTTTACTCAACTCGACTTTTCTCAGTTAGCAGGTCAACCCCATCGTCTTCCAGACAAAGCTGTCGAGAAACTCCCGATGTACACCGGCACTGATGCCACAACTTCCGCCATGCACCTCAAAAACTTTTCTAGATGCATCAATGCCTATGTCAGTGATCCTGTAAGTCAACATGATGATGCCTACATGAAGTTATTTGCTCTATCTTTGGATGGAAAAGTCGGCGACTGGTATAACAATTTACCAGACAACTCCTTTGCTACACTTGAAGCTTTCAAGACTGCTTTCACTAATAGCTTTGGTAAAAAGAAGGAACCAGGGCATCAACTGGCTTCTTTAACAAACATAAAGAAGAAGGAGAATGAGACTATGGATGAATTCAACCAAAGATTCACAGAACTATCCAATGACATTCCTGCCATTTACAAACCACCTGCACCATATATCTTGCTTTATTACATTGAAGCACTTAGTGGAAAGATGCAATATCAGATCAGGGATAGAGAACCCACTACTCTTCTAAACGCACAAGAAATGGCAGTCAAAATAGACAGAAATATGCAATCTTCAGGTGAATCCAACCTTCCTGGTTATTCAAAGTCCTAGACTCTGTTAAAGTCAAATGAGCATGAAGAAGAGGATTCCTATAGAAAACAAATGATGGAAATAAAGGAAAGATTTGGAAGAATGGAAGATAAACATCTAGCTCAAATGAAATAGATGCAGAACAAGGTCATTAGTATGGAAAGAGCACAATCACAACCTGTCCCAAGAACATTTCCTCCAAAAGTAAATTGGCAAAGAAAGGCACCCAACCATGAGCAGAGGCCTCCTCATCAACTAGAGGCTGCTAACATGGTTGAAACTTACACGCCATTTTGTAGGGCATGTGAAGACCTTCATGAAGAATATTCTTGTTATTATGCATGCTATGTTCAGGAGCATGGTTTTCCAAAAGGTTGTGGTCCTAAAACATCATCAAGCGAGCCTGAGTACATCAACTATGTAGATGACATGCATGATATTTCTGGAGAAAGTTGGAGAGAGACAAAACAATATTCAAGAGAGCCTGAATACATTAACGCAGTTGGACAGCTCCATCCTGTCACCACAGAAACCCGGGGTCAAGTCAAAGATTATAGTCAGCAATTGGATGACCTCACTAAAAACTTTGGCACTAATCCTACAAATGAGCATAATGATGATAGTTTGGAAGGTTTACTACCTTGTGACCTTTTTTTCTGAAGAAGATGACTATGATCATGAGGAGGGATATAGCCAGGGATGTGATACAAGTGAGGAAGAATCCCTTACATCTGAGATGGATGATAACTTCGAGACTTTAATTAAAAATCCAATCTTAGAAGTTTCATGTGATGAGATTCCTCCATGCACTCCACCGGATGACAAATATTTGGAAAGTTGGGTCCCCTGTGATATCTTTGAAACCCAACTTTTTGAAGAAGATTGTTTTGAGCAAAATGAGAAGTGTAGATAGGGACTTGACACTAGTGATGAGGCATCTCTCATATCCGACATAGATGGTGATGATGACTATTAGACTTTTATTGAAAATCCAACCTATGATACCTTTGAAAATATTTTTGAGAATCTCATCTATGATATGTCCAGCAAGGGGAGTTGTTATTCTGAGACTTATGAAAGTTGTAAGGAAGAGTAGTCAGAGTTATATTTGAGTATCTGTAAAGAGGACTTGGAGCAGCAATATAGTGAAGAATCAGATGGGGTGCAACTAGTTGAAGTTTTTTCTCGGCCATCGTCTTCACATATAGATTTTCCTTATGTTTTGGAGCAGCTTGGGGCTTATACAACGAGTTATCATTTGATAAGTCTTGATGATCAGCATGATGGAGTGGTCAACCTGCCTCATCATCCCGATTTGTATATCAGCGCTATCCAATCATGGATTGAAGCATCCTGCGCAAGCACCTACTAGTTTGGGAAGAAGTTTGACGACATTATTCATGCATATGATTTCCTATCCAGCCCGCCCATTCTGGATCATCACACAGGTTTGCATTTTCTGAATAAAATATAATTGTTTTGGCTGGTAACCAAAGACAAGGAAAAACCTTTTTACATTAATAAAATGCTTAGGTGGTCACATTGGATTTATGATTACACATAACTTCGAGTAGGAAAATAGGAAAATACTTCGAGTAGGAAAATAGGCTCCTTAAAGTGAGCATTTTCTTTAGCATTTTCTTTTTGTACTTAGGAATAAATAAAAATTTTAGTGAAGTTTTGTCATTCTTTTGAATAAAGCAACTTTTGGATCTTTGGCTCTTTTTCATAAAACTTGTGCTACTGAGGTTTCCGTTTTTCTTGTCAAGATTAAGATTTTTTTACAGGATGTGGAAACCAGAGATTCTGGTGTTCTCGTATGCTCTCCTTGCATAAGAGACTAGATCGAGCAAACGTCCCGCAGTTGGAGCCAGATGTTGCCAACTTATCTGTACCATAGTTGGATTAGCTAAGGAGCCGCCATTTTACAAACATGATAAATGTTTGTTTCCAATGTATCAGATGATCTGCCTTTGTGCCTAGCCAGTTTTGGCTAGTCAGTTTTTTGTTTGAATAATTATGACCATGGCCCCGCGGGGTTGTAATAAAATGCGCTAGTAGGGTGTTTTGAGTGGCTCGGTCTCCTAAGACGTAGAATTTCAATTAAGGTATTCCAGAGAGTTTTTTGCCCTGGACAATTATGCTTTGCCTATAACCGAGTATAATTGACGAGGTTTTCTCCCGCTTCCTCCAAAGCTGGAATGCCCGATTTTGAATTCTGGGCCTTGGGGGGTTATTAGAGCCCAACTGAGTATATATAAACCTACTAGACATTATTAGAATATACTATGGTCATGTCCTAACTCACCAGGACCCTCAGAAAAAATTTGAAAAAATTTTACCGGACGCGTCAAAATTTTTTATTTTTTTTATTTTCCCCAAGTTTTTAATTAAAATTTTCCATAATTTAAATAGAAAAATTCAATTTGTAATAAGTTAGTCATCTGAAACCCGAATTCAGTGATTGAAGGCTCTAACCTTAAGCCAAAAATCATTCATGATCAGTCGGCCAGCTATCTCCAAGTTTTAGAAGTTCATTCAGCCTCATAATTAATAATTTCTCAAAAAAGTCATTTATGGAGAAATTATTAATTAAAATATTAAAAATGAATATTTTGGAGAAAATAAAAACCTCTCCAAAATAAACCAAATTGAATAAAATAAAAGGCTAAACGACATGGCACGGAGCATTTATGATGATTCCAATCAATATCGGTCAGTTTCAGATCAAGTATCTAAGTGTAGCAGTTGAAATATTAGTCAGAAATTTGCCCTCTTTGGTCAAATCCGTTTTTGGTTGAAGTGTGGGTTATCTATTGGTTGGGTGATCATTACAAGGGAGAATGAGCCACCTCACCCCCCCCCTCATTCCTCCAACACTCAGTTGCAGCTCAATTCAACTCCAAATCATCATGCCGAGCTCATTCAATTACTTCGGTGTTACTCTTAGTCCGGATTTTGGGATTTGAGCCCTATTTTCTTTCCTTTTTGTATAAGTAAAGGCTCTTTTGAGCTCTACAAGTGGACTTTTGGGGCATAGAAACTCTGCAAAAATTGTAATCATTATTTTATTGAATAAAGCTTTTCGACTTTGGAGGTCTATGGGATTGTTTCTTCATTGGTGGATGTCTATCTTATGAGGTGATTTCTTTCCTTGTTTTAAATTTGTTACTCATATGGTGAATCAAATAACTAGCTTTAGAAGTCTAATGTTAGAACATAAGATCTTCCATTTGCAGCTGTCAATTTGGATTATTATGCAAAGTTTATCTTAACCTAGATGAGTACAAGTATTCAGTTATATGAAGTATTGATCATGGTTTAATATTCATAGCATACTAGTTATTTTGTTTGACCTCACCAGGTTTCGAGTTTGATCGTCTTAGCAGATCTTTCCGTTTGGAGAGAGGTGCAAGTTCAGTTGCATAAATCTCATCTCCATCATCAGAAGAACTTTTCTAACACTGTTGTCTTTCAAGATCTACAAAGTTGGGCTTTGTCCAAGAGGAAAAAACATAAGGAGATCTTACTCCAAAGCTCCATCTTCAAACTTCTACCTCTACCTTTCCCTTTTTTAAATTTTTACATTTGCTCATGAAATAGATCCAAGTTTCAATACTCACTATTCAGATCTTTTTTAGGGCTTTTGCTGGATCTAGTTTCTTTCATTAGATCTAGGGAAAATTTATACTTTGCATGTGAATGTTCAAAAAAAATTCTAAGTATAAAAAATTTTCCAAATTTTTTTTTTAAATTTTTGTTTTTGCATTATCTTTCCTACCATCTTTTAACAATATATGCTTGCTGATTTTTTACTTCAGTGACAGGTACAGCAGAAATGCTGACGAAATTTTGAAGAATCAAGCCTTAAAAAAACCATAATTTCCCTCTTCTTCTTTTCCCTTCTGCAGATTGCTCCAAAGGCCTTTCAAGAATAAGAAAAGAAGCAAAAAATGCAGCAAAGGAAAGCATTGTAAACAAATTAATAAAGAGCAAGTGGGATTACGGCTCCCACACCCCTCTTCCCCCATTTGGGGGAAGCTTGTATCGTCTCCTCATTTTCATGCTTTGTTTCACAATTTGTTAAAAGTAGGATAGAATAGTTTCAATTGTTAGAGTTTTGTTTTTTTTATTAAAGTTAGTTTATTTCTGAAATGTTCATCTTGCATAAAATAGAAAAGAGTAAAAAATTTCCTTATTTATTCACTTAGCTAGTTTTAATTATGTTCACTTTTTTGATATAATATTGCAAAAACCCTAAAAATTACCAAAATCTCTTGAATCTCACCATAAGATGGATCAAGAGTGTTCTCTATCGGAGAGTTCTTTTTTGCTTTCTTTTGATTTGTTACTTACTCCCATGCTTTCCCGATCGGGGCCTAAAAAACCTGAAAGAGACTCTTTGGTAGTTTAGATCTTTATTTTTCTTTTAAGTTTAATCAATTAATTAATTAAGTCTCTTGAACTTGTCATAACCCAAGTCAAGAGCACTCTCTATCGGAGAGCATAGTTAGACTTGCATATCCTTGCATTAGGAATTTAGATTAGCTAAGTCTCTTGAACCTTTGTCATAAGACAAGGTCAAGAGCGCTCTCTGTCGGGGAGTTTTAATTAATCAACTTAATAAAATTTGCAGCTCATTCCCCCATAATTAATTAACTTCGTTGTTTCCTTGCCGGAGTATGCTCTGATCGACTTCAAAATCGGAGTACCCAGAAATGGCGTTGGATTTTTAATCTTGCAAGAGAAACATAATAAAATTTAAACCCCATAACCAACGCACCGACGTTGTAGAGAATTTCCGAAGTTCTTCTTAGTAGAGGCACTGAAACTCCCCGCTGTCTAAGCTTCTCAGCTAGCTGGTCAATCTTAGCGATACCAGCCTAGGATACTGGGCGGGTCGTCATGTCTTCAACAAATTAAACTTAGAACATTCTCCCAGCTCTTGACAAACCTTCGTTGACACCATAAGCAAGATCACCTAAAATACTTAAAACATACCAAGAGCACTGGCACAACGTAATATTCACTAGCTTTATTTCAAGACTTGCTGTTAATTTCTTAAGGCATTGCAGAGTGTTGACTCCATCAAGGCACTAATCTTTTAATCTTTGCATAATTATTATATCTGGATCACTTGTCTTTGGAACATTTTAATTTCTATCTATGAATGCATCTTTATAAAGTCTTGAATTATTGTTCATCTTTTAATTCTCTTGATAACAACGTGGATTGCTTTTATCTTATGCGTCAAGTTCATAATAAACAAACACATTTAATCACCATAACTCCTAAACAACACCCATCTGCATCCGTAACCATTTAAAACACTTTAACCACATTGAGCCATAGAAAACTCTTTGTTAGAGACTACCCCCCTTGGCTTCATTAGGAGTTAGCCTAAACGGAGGAGCTACGAGTAGGTGACAGTACCTAGCTCTGTGCTTGCCCCCAAGGTCACACCTCTCCCACTTTCCTAAGTGAGAAGACAGCTTTCGGAAAGTTTCTGCTGCTGGTGTGCAATCGGCGGACAACAGGGGTCATTTAGAGGATGTATTATATGGCAATGTTAAATTCTTAAAATAAAAGGATAGAAAATGAAAGATGGTATTTTCCTTATCTTTCATTTCCTATCATTTTACTTAAATTTTTAACATCACCATTAATTGTTTCAGGATGTTTGAGAGTGGTTCTAACCTCATCGGACTTCATATGCAAAAAGTAAAATTTTAGATCCCATTCAAACTTTAGCAGACTTAATAGTTTTCGGGATTTCAGGATTGCAACATTTCCACTAGATTCTATCATGTATGAGGGTAAGAGATTGGAATTTAATCAAGCACATCAACCTCTCTATGTACCTTGATGTCGGTGGTGTTGATGCCTAATTTTTGAAGTTGGTTGAACTCCTCTGTCGTGACCTTGATAAAAATTTACTCTTCAATCAAGAAAAATCACTTATTAAGCATTGGAAGGTTTTTCTACCTAATGTTCCACTCCATGCCCTAGCATATGTCATTACTCCTTACACAAATATTATTCTCCGTCTTGGTTGGCCTAACTAGCACCTAGGGGTGGAGTTAGGAGAAAACCACACATAGATCCATAGGTGCAGAATGGGTATATGCTTTCATTAGACGAGTTGGTCCCTGATAGGAGGAGCGTGCTCAAGTACAAAGCGAAATTTTTGAGCAAATAAATCAGTGAACATGAAAAAATTTGGTAACCTACATACAACCAAAGATCTAGATGGGTTGAGTCCTATCGAATAGTAAAACGTATATTGCTCCTCTACCACATATATGCACAAATTGGTGGTGAGGGTGCTTTCATAGGTTGTTAGCATTTCTTGTGTAGAGAGGTGTTGGAGCACCCACAACTTCATCCACAATGTGAACACTGAAGAGAAACAATTTGAATGTAGATCGGGCAGAGAAGTGTGCTCAAGTACTAATTGAATTGAGCAAATACATCGATGAACATGGAGTCTTTGGTAACCTACATGCAACCAAAGATGGAGATAAGTTGAGTCCTATCGAAATGGTGGAACATTTATTGCTCCTCTACCACATATCGGCATAAATTGGCGTGAGGGTGCTTTCATAGGTTGTTAACACTTCTTCTACAGAGAGGTGTTGGAGCACCTACAATTTCATCCAAAATGTGAAAAGAAACAAGTTGAATGTAGATCAAGCAGAAAGCTTTGTTTATGTGCACTACAAATTGACATTGTTTGTAATATCCCAATACTGATATTTTCTATTTCTATGCAAAATTACTAAAATAGCCGGGCATGCAAACTGCTATGCAAAATTTCCCTATATTATAGCTGAATTCAGGGTTAGGGTTTACAGGATAGAATGAACACTTACCACTGATAAGTCGGCTGAAATTGCTCCAAAGAGAATACACATGCGAGATAAACTGAATTGATGAAGAGATAACCTCTTTTTCCTTCGTAATACCCCCAGCAATCTGAATCAGCTAAGCTTGACGTTTTTTATGAAGGGATGGTCAGTTTCAGCTAAAAGTTGGTGGGAGTGTAGGTGTGCCCGTGCCGGAGAGGATGGCAGGAACATGCAGGAGTTTGGACCTCTCCAAATACACTAGCGAATTGATCTACCTGACTGATGCTCTCGCCCCACACCTCTGTATTCTGTTGCTAGCTACTCCAGGTGAGCAATCCGATGGCTGGTAATCACTCAAGGCAGTAGAGTGATCCTGTCAGTGAGGATGCAGGCCACATGCGGAAGAAATATGGTGATCCAGACTCCCGGTGAATGACTTGGGTTTCCCAGCTAAATGCCCCAGCTGTACGAATGAACCTGCAAATAATCTTTTGGCATACATGGGAACACTGAATAATGATGAATGCAATAGATGCGGTGACAAACCTGGATGGTTTATCCTGAATGAGACTAGGGCAGATATCTCACTACCGAAACCCCGTTAGTTGAAGACGCCGTCTTCAACCCCAACTGCTGTGGCCGCACACTGTGCTACTACTCAAGAGCTCCAAAATCAATAAAAATCCCAAAAGGTATCCCTTTATGCTCCCTCATCCTTCTTAAATAGATCCTTATGCACTTTTAGGGTTCGCATGTCACTTTTAGGGTTTGTGCTTTTACTTTTGCATGCATGCAATTCTAATTTGATGTTGACTTTTTAAGCCTAAAGAGAAAAGGCTTCTTTTATCCTACTGCTGACTTTAGTACTGAATATGTGTTCCGAGTTGTTCTAAGTACCAAATGTCCTCAATCAATCCCCTCCTATGCAATACCCGCTCGAACCTATGGGGATTAAGTAGGTTAGCGGGTGTTTTGTTGCTTAATCGGACGAGGACATTACAGTCCCCTCGGCTTGAGATTGTTTATCCTCAAGCAACTGCAAACTGGGATGCTGCAATACCTGTTCTCCTTACCATGTGGCATCTTCCGGAGGTAATTCTTTCCATTGGACCAAGTATTCTCTAATCACTATGTTCCGAAGTTTTCTCTATCGAGTCTGTACGATCCATTCTAGAATTAGTACCAATAGTCCCTCATCATCTAAGGGAGGTAACTCTGTTCATGGCGCAATGTGTTGTCCAATGGTCTTTTTCAAGCTGGACACATGGAATACATTGTGAATTTTGCTCTCCAGTGGTAGTTCTAGTTCATACGCCACCTCTCCCACCTTTCTGATAACTCTGTATGGTCCGTAGAAGCGAGGTTTCAAATTTTCTGCTCCTTTCTTCTTAAGTGAAGACTGTCTGTAGGGTTGGAGTCGTAAGTATACCAGATCTCGTACTTCAAAGCTCCGCTCAATCCTGTGCCTGTCTACATACAGCTTCTGCTAATTCTAGGTTGTCTGTAAGTTCTCTTTCAGGATTTTAAGGATGTCCTGACTGTTCTGTATCCAATCCTTGGCCTTAAGAGTCCTGCTGTCTCCGAATGCTACATCTGCAAAGTCCAAGGCATCATAGCCATATAATTCCTTAAAAGGTGTCATCATAATAGACATGTGGTAGAAAGTATTGTAGTAGTATTCCCCTAAGTGTAGCCATTTAATCTAGGTACGCTGCTGCCCTGCTACATAGTTCCTCAAATACCCTTCAATCCACTTGTTAACAATCTCAGTCTGTCCATCACTCTGGGGATGATAACTCGTGCTGGTAGCAAGCTCGGTTCCTACTAACCTGAATAGCTCCTGCCAGAAGCCACCGGTGAATCAACTGTCCCGATCACTGACAATGGTCTTGAGTAACCCGTGCAACCTGAAGACCTTTCTAAAAAATAACTCGGCTACCTGGGCTACGGAGTAATTGGATGATATAGAAAAGAAATGGGCGAATTTGGTCAGTCGATCAACGACATATAAGCAATCTCACCCCTGGACCTTGGGCAATCCTGTAATGAAGTCCATGGAGATACTTTCCCACTTCTGTTCCGGAATTGGTTGTGGCTGAAGCAACCTTGCTGGATGGATGTGCTCAATCTTGTTCTGCTGACAAATGCTACATTCTCGCACGTGCTGCATAACCTCCCCCTTGAGGCCCTTCCATGAAAACCTCTCTCGGATCTGCCTATAGGTCTTCAAGAAACCCTAATGTCCTGATAGAGGAGAGTCATGTGCCGCCTGTATGATTTTCTTTCTTAAAGCTGATTCTGGGACGAGGTATATCCTGCTCTTGTAATAGATGATATCATCGATAATTCTGTACCTGTCATCCTGAACCTGTGCATCCAATAATTCGCAAGCGAATTTTTGGAGTATTCCACTAAGAGAAGAGCCCTCCAATCTGTAGATATGCTCATGAGAGATAATGAAGCGAGTCGTCTCGATAATGCATCGACTACTATATTGTTCTTACCCTTAACATACTCTATCTCGAAATCGTAGTCTTGTACTTTGCTGACCCATTTCTGTTGGCGCTCATTCAGCTCCTTCTGCTCCAAGAAGTACTTGAGGCTGTTATGATCTGTCTTGATTTTGAACTTGCTGCCCACCAAGTACTATCTGAATTTTGTGAGAGCATGTAAAATGGCTAGCATCTCCTTGTCGTATATGGAGTAGTGGCGCTCATAGTTCTTCACTTTCCTGCTCTCAAATGCAATAGGGTGATGGTTCTGCATCAATACTGCTCCTAGCCCTTCTCCTGAGGCATCACATTCTACTACAAATGGCTATGAAAATTCTGGTAATGCTAAGACCAGGCAAGAACTCATGATGAATTTCATCTCCTCAAAAGTTTTCTATGCTAATTCTGTCCAGGTGAAGGCTCCCTTCTTTGCGAGATCTGTGAGAGGTGCGGCGAATTGGGAGAACCCCTTAACATATCTCCAGTAATATGTGCAAAGGCCTAAGAAACCTCTCAATTCTGTGACTGTTTTTGGCGAGGGCCAATCCCTAATAGCTCGGATTTTCTCCATATCAACTTGTACCCCTTCTACACTGATTATGTGCCCTAGATACAACATTTCCTTCAAGCCAAATTCACCTTTGGACATCTTCGCGTAAAGCGAGTGTTCTTCTAGAAAGCTCAATATTTCGTCCAGATGTTTCAGATGTTCATCCCATGTTTTGTTGTAAATCAAGATGTCATCAAAGAATACTAGCAAAAAGTTACGTAACTAAGCTCTAAAAGTATGGTTCATGCATGACTGAAAAGTGGTTGGAGCATTGGTAAGTCCAAAAGGCATGACCAGGAATTCATAGTTACCATAGTGACAACGGAAAGCTGTTTTAGAAATGTCTTGATCCCTTACTCGGATTTGACGGTACCCCGAGCGAAGATCAATCTTTGAAAAGTATTTGGCTCCCCACAGCTCGTCCATGAGTTCATCAATCCTAGGGATGGGATACCTGTTTTTGATGGTTTTCTTGTTGAGTGCTCTGTAATCGATGCACATTCGCAGTGTGCCATCCTTTTTCTTGACTAAGACCACTGATGACGCAAAGGGGCTAGAACTGGACCGAATGTATCCAAGCTCCAGGAATTCTTTGATCATCTTCTCGATCTCATCCTTGTATCTTTTGGGATGCCGATAAGGGGTGGTGATGACTTCATGTGTCCCCTCCTCTAGCTCAATGATGTGCTCAAAGCCCCTGTCTAGCGGTCTACCTGCTGGAAGGTCCCAAAATACCCTTTCGTGTTTCTGTAATACAGCCTGAATGTCATCTGGGTCTTGTGTGTTGTTCTCTGGAGGTTTCTTAAAGGTGATCAAACATTCTGCATCCCATTCTATGTCATCCTGTCTGAGTACTGCCTCCATCCTCTGTGAAGAGACCGGTTTTGGGGGATAAGTATTCATGCCCCTCAAAACTACCTGTTTTCCATCTGGCCCCTGGAATTCCATTTCCATTGCTCGGTAGTCTGTAATATATTTCCCTATAGAATAAAACCATTGAACGCCTAATACTACACGTGTATCTGCCACATTCACTACATAAAATGAATCTATCATCTGGAAGTTGCCTAATGTGACATTCAGTTTTGGAATCCAATAGTTGCACTCCATGCTAGAGTTTTCGGCTACTGCTACAGTAAATCCCTCAAACTCCTTTGTCGGAATACCTCTCTTGCCTACCCAAGCTGCATCAATGAAATTGTGGGTTGCTTCTCCATCAACCAATACTCCCACTCTATGGCCTTGTACTACTCCTCTGACCCTGAGAGTATGGAATCTAGGTACCCCAGATAATGTAGCAATAACTCCCTCTGGTGTATCACCCTGGAGTGACTCTTCCTCTGTTGCCCATAGTTCTTCGGTTGCCTCCTGCTCATAGTCCTCCCCGTCACTGTCCGAATACACTTCGATGTAGTGAGCGTTGGCCTTCCCTGTGCACTTGTGTCCTGGAACCCATGGTTCCTGACAAGTAAAACATAATTTCTTTTGCCTCAAATCATTCCTAGTGTCCTCGTATAACCATGTTTTCTTTGGAAAATCCTGTTGGAAAGGTTTCTTGTCCTTGTCCTGATCCGTCGGACCTCAACTTGAGTGCATTAAAAGTTTTTTTAAAGAATGCGATTATCAGTTTCCTTAATTCATGAAACAGCATTAACAGAACTTAAATGCTTAAAATAGAAATGAAAAAGCAAAACTGATAGACAGATGTGGGAAAACAAACACAGAATCCGAGAGTCACAAACAGAAGTTGATAACGGAGTTCACCCCCTTCACTGGGCTACGTCTCCGGGTCCCTCTCCAATGGGTACCGATCCAATTAATCTCTTTAAAATGGTACAAAAATCGTTCTGGAATCAACTTCAGCAACTGTAAACAGAATGTTGTACAAAGTCTTCAAGACCTCTCTTCTAGAAAATTACAATTAGCCTTCAACAAGCAAAGAAAGCTAAAGTATAACAGAGAAAGTCGACTTCCACAGAAACAGCATCTACTTCACCAATAAACTCTCCTCATAACAGAAACACGATGCTCTGTGCTCTAAAACCACCTGCCCCCCAATGTGGCCATACTCGCGTTTATAAAAGCGTTCAGTCCCCGGATAAGTAACGGTTCAACTCGTTTTATCATTACAGCTGTTATCTTCTTCATTATCGTTACAACCGTAACCAAAAACTGAACCATGCAGTCCCGCCAAATCGCTGCTCAAACGTTATGTTACCACGACGTTCCATATCCCTGAAACGTTGCAAGAGGCTGTTCATATGTTATACTCTTGACCCGCCAAACGTTGCCATTTAATGTGACATTGCGACCGCCACACAATATAACGTAACCACCAGCTAACCGCGCACCCAATGCAATAAACATTTGATGTTACCATTTTAATTGCGCGGGCTCTGCCACAATGTCGCAGCATATAACTGAGCTCCACAACGTCGCAGCATCCACAAACGTCGCAGCGTCCTCAAACATCGCAGCATATAACTAAGCTCCACAACGTCGCAGCGTCCACAACGTCGCAGCATACATGACCGCGCGGGCTTTTCACGAACCAGGCGATGTTCCACTTGACAGTGCGCAAGTTGCGCAGCCCATGCTATAGCTGCGCGGGCTATAACTGCGCGATGTTATGTCGAACCGCATGCCCCTTTGCACAAATGTTAAACGATAACCATAAGACTAGGCGCCGTTGTTAAGGCTAATCTCGCACTATGTTTAGCATATGAGTCAACAACATATGTTATGTTCTTTGAACCATAGATTAACAACCATTGTACCATATTGGATCAGTGTAATTTTTTAAGATGAATAATCCACTGGATCATTCCTCCCCATTGGAGAGCTTTTGGACCACCAAAAGCCTGAGTCACTCTGCAAGTAAGTGAGGGTACAGCTCCCTCACTTTTCCAATCTCCATCCATCTTGCTTTGCTAGGATGTATGCCTTTAAGCCCCACTCTAAGGTACTCAGCATTCCCCCTTCGTGAAGTCCTTACATTTCTGTCAAGAATAACATCATCCTGCAACTCTTTCATGTATTCAGGTGCCATATCATCAACTGAAGGAATCTATATGTTAGTTTGCTCATCCATGATCATAGGAGGCTCATACAAATTAAGATTCTCAACATTGACAACTGAATAAATCTGCATGTATGGAGGTAAATTCAAGCGAAAAGCATTAGTACCGATCTTTTCCAAGATCTCAAAAGGACCATACCTAATAGGCTTAAGCTTTTTACCTTCACCTTTCATTCTTTCTTTGGTGATATGTAACCAAACTCTGTCACCAACCTGAAATTGATGATCAACTCGATGCTTGTCATGCCTGGCTTTGTACTTTGCCTGGCTCTTCTCCAACTGTTCCTGAACTGCCTGCTGCACCGCTTGGATTCTCTGAATGAATCTTAGAGCTTTATCTGCATCATGATGTCCATCCACTGCATCTTTGCCAAAAGAGAAGTCCATCGGTGTTTTTGGCAGATAACCAAAACAAGTTTCAAAAGGAGATCTTTTCGTGGAAGAATGAACTGCATGATTGTAAGCATGCTGTATATACTGCAACTGTTCATCCCAAAGTTTAGGATGTTTACTACAATATCCTCTGAGCAACTGAACCACTGCTCTGTTTACTACCTCTGTTGGTCCATCGGTCTGTGGATGAAAAGCTATACTTTTCTTAAGTTTAGTATCCATAAGCTCCCATAAAGTTGACCAGAATTCTCCCAAGAACCGGGAATCCCGATCAGATACAATAGACATGGGTAGCCCAAAATGCACCCAAACATTCTGGAAGAATAGATGAGCTGTTTGTTCAGCAATGATCTGTTTGTTACATGGCATTAAGATACACATTTTGCTGAATCTGTCCACAACAACATATAGGTAATCATGCCCTTTTCTAGACATAGGTAGTCCTCCTACAAAGTCCATAGAAATGCTTTCCCAAGGACGAGAAGAAACTGGAAGAGGTGTGTACAAACCCAATTTCCTATTGCTAGGTTTACTTGTAGCACACATAACACAACCTCGTATATATTTAGCTACAGTTTCTTGCATCTGAGGCCAATAACAGTGATTCTGCAATACTATCAACGTTTTGCTTACACCAAAATGTCCTACAATCAATGAACTATGTGCTTCTCGGATCACGTGCACTCTCTTTCTCTGGAATACAGAGTTTACCGAGATGATACAGGAGTTGATTATGCACATAATAGTTCTCTTCCTGTTTACCATGTATTAATGATGCATATACGTTCTTCAAATCTTTATCTTCGGCATACTGTTCAATGTAACTTTCATGTGTTAATGAACTGTTCTGAAGAACGATTGAAGCGTTTGTAGGCGGCCTTGACAACATGTTTGCTATCTTATTATGAATTCCCTTTTGTGTATTTAATTACAAGATGAAACTGTTGCAAGAATCCCATCCATCTTAAATGACGACTTTGCTGTACTTTAGTTTGAGATTGTAAATACTAAAGTGGCTGATGATCAGTATGTATGACTGTTTCTTTTCCCATGATATAATGTTTCCACTTCTTTACACTCTGTACTAAAGCATACAACTCTTTGTCATAAGTCGGATAGTTACTTACCGCAGTAGAGAACGTCTCTGAATGGTAACAGACTGGCTTCCTCCCTTGCATCAAAACGGCTCCCATGGCAAACCCGCTGGCATCTGTTTCGATCTCAAATGGCTGCTGCAAATCTAGCAACGTCAGAACTGGTGCTGCTAATCCTTTCCTTCAAAGTGTCGAAGGCTCTCTGATGTTTGCCTCCCCACTGGAAAATTTCTTTAACGCTTGTCAACGCATGTAATGGAGCAGCAATGGAAGAAAACCCAGAAATGAATTTCCTCCAATACTGAACCGCACCCAGAAAACTTATGATTTCAGTAACGGTGTTAGGCCGTGGCCAATTTACAATGACAGCAACCTTGGTTGGGTCCACTCGCAGGTGGCCTCCACCAATAATATGGCCCAGATATACTAAAGAATTTTTAGCAAACTCACATTTAGACATTTTTACATAAAGCTTCTCCTTCCTCAGTACATCTAAAACTTTCTTCACATGTGCAATGTGTTCCTCCCAGGTTTTGCTAAACACCAGGATATCATCCAGATATACAATTACAAAATCATCAATGAATGGACGAAAGACATCATTCATGACCCGCATGAAAGTAGCAGGTGCGTTACAGAGCCCGAAAGGCATCACAAGCCATTCATACAAACCCTGTTTTGTTTTAAACGTCGTTTTCCAGGCATCATTTTCAGCAACACGGATTTGATGATACCCACTACGCAGATCCAATTTTGTGAAGTAAGTTGCATGTTTCAACTGATCAAGTAAATCATCAATGCGAGGAAGAGGATACCTGTTTTTAATGGTGATTTTGTTAAGGGCCCTATAGTCGATGCACATCCTCCAAGACCCATCCTTCTTCGGAACCAAGACTATAGGAGAGCCACAAGGAGAAGTGCTTGGCCGGATGACCCCCTTCTCAATCAGCTCCTGAACCTGCTTCTTGATTTCCTCATTCTGCATTACAGACATCCGGTACATGGCTATGTTCGAGAGTGGCACATCCTGCTGCAAATGTAACTCATGCTGAATCTCTCTCTTTGGTGGTAACCCTTTCGGATCCTAAAACAAATCATCTTACTCAGAAATGATTTCAACCAGTTCAGATTTATGTTTTGGGTCACATCCTTCAAAGGATTTAGAGATTTCATCATTTTTCACCTTAACCATCATTAACACAAAATTCTTGCTAGCATTTACCAGCATCTTCATTTGTCCTGCAGAGACTATTGCTAGATTGGTTTTCGTCTTATGTGCTCGTACAATATACTCTACACCATCTTTAAAAAGATGATACTTATTCTGCTCTCTATAAAAGACTGCTTTCCGGTCATACAAATATGGACTCCCAAGTACTATTCCACAAATGTCAAGTGATACTACATCTAGTTCTACCTCATCCATGAACCTTTCAGTAATTGCAAACTTCAATACACATTTCTTTGTAACTTGCAATCGTGTATCATTGGTAACCCAACCAAGAGGATAGGGTTTTTCATGAGGCATAGTAACTAAATGCAATTTCTTAACCACTTCTTTTGATATCAAATTTACTTGTGAACCACTATCAAACAATGTATCAATCTTGGTGTGATTTGCAATGACACGAACATGAAACAGTGCACTTCTATTTTTATCATTTGAATTAGAAGTAGATGGCAGATTTGTACTTGCACTAGAACTTGATTTTGCATCAATGGGAAGTGAGATACTTTTATTCTTACCCTGGATTCCGACAGCTGTAGCCTTTGTTTCATCACCTGAGTCGGATCCCAAATCTTGAATAACCGTTGCAGTAGCTTTTGCTTTGCCTTTATCTTTGTTTCCTCCGTACTTCTTTGGCCTTAACTCCGGATGAAGTTTTCAACACTTAGAGACATCATGTCCCTTCTGACAATGCGAACATGTAGGCTTTTCACCCTCTTTCTTAACGGTAGCCATCTTCTTTTTTCCCTTATCTTTACCTTTCGATTTGATGTCAAATTTAAATGATTTTCACAAAAGTATCATTAGCATGCTTCCCCCTAGCTTCTAAATGTGTAGCTTGAACACATACATCATCCAAATTACTAGGGTTAAACATCAACAAAGTATGTCTCAAATAAGAATGCATGCCACCAATGTACTTAAGAAGAGTTTCCTGGGTATCTAATGAAACATTCAATGCAATAGCCCTCTTTCTGAATTCATGAGTATAATCTTGAATGCTTTGTCCTTTAACTTGTCTAAACATTTGCCAACTCATGGTTAATTGCTGCATGTGACCTAAAGGATAAAATTGCTTTCTTAATACTTCAATGAATTCATTCCAAACTAAAATAATTTTACCATTCTTTCGAAGATCTTGCTGAATCTTGCTCTCCCACCAAGTAAGAGCCATACCACTCATTCTCAAAGTGGCCAATTGAATCCTGGAAGGGTCATCATTAATGCCCTGCACCCTGCAATATACTTCAAGCTGCTTGATCCAATTGTCTAACTTTTCAGCATGTAAATCTCCATTATAAATTGGTAATTCAAATTTTACATCCAATTTGAAATAAGGCATATTAGGATTTGCATTATTTGAATGACAAGTATGAGAAGAAGAGAAAGTTTGATTAGTTTCAGGAGGATCACCATCACCTCCTACTCCTTTACCCTTTTCTTCCTTCTTCACTTCTGCATCTTTGGATGAAGATCCTTCTTCCTTCTTCTTCCTTTCTGCACGCTCATCGAGAAGAATTTCCATCATGGCTTTCATGCTGATGAAAGCCTCCAAAAACTCACTTTCAGAAATAACAGGTTTTTCCCGTTCTGTATGTCCTTCTTCTTCCCCTCGTGGAGAAGACATGGTTCTTGAGAATGTTCTCCTTGAGCCAATCTCAGGATCTCCTTCAATTAATTCTCCTTCACCAAGCTTTAACTTGGAGCTGGCAAGCATTCACAAACTTGCACAAGCAATTAACCTGCTCTGATACCATAATATGATCCGTCGGACCTCAACTTGAGTGCATTAAAAGTTTTTTTAAAGAATGCGATTATCAGTTTCCTTAATTCATGAAACAGCATTAACAAAACTTAAATGCTTAAAATAGAAATGAAAAAGCAAAACTGATAGACAGATGTGGGAAAACAAACACAGAATCCGAGAGTTACAAACAGAAGTTGATAACGGAGTTCACCCCCTTCACTGGGCTTCGTCTCCGGGTCCCTCTCCAATGGGTACCGATCCAATTAATCTCTTTAAAATGGTACAAAAATGGTTATGGAATCAACTTCAACAACTGTAAACAGAATGCTGTACAAAGTCTTCAAGACCTCTCTTCTAGAAAATTACACTTAGCCTTCAACAGGCAAAGAAAGCTAAAGTACTTCACCAATAAACTCTCCTCGTAACAGAAACATGATGCTCTGTGCTCTAAAACCACCTACTCCCCAATGTGGCCATACTCGCGTTTATAAAAGCATTCAATCCACGGATAAGTAATGGTTCGACTCGTTTTATCATTACAGTTGTTATCTTCTTCATTATCGTTACAACCGTAACCTAAAACTGAACCATGCAGTCCCGCCAAATCGCTGCTCAAACGTTATGTTACCACGACGTTCCATATCCCTGAAACGTTGCAAAAGGCTGTTCATATGTTATACTCTTGACCCGCCAAACGTTGCCATTTAATGTGACATTGCAACCGCCACACAATATAACGTAACCGCGCACCCAATGCAATAAACATTTGATGTTACCATTTTAACTGCGCGGGCTCTGCCACAATGTCGCAGCATATAACTAAGCTCCACAACGTCGCAGCATCCACAAACGTCGCAGCGTCCTCAAATGTCGCAGCATATAACTAAGCTCCACAACGTCGCAGCATCCACAACGTCGCAACGTCCTCAAACGTCACAACATACGTGACCGCGCAGGCTTTTCACGAACCAGGCGATGTTCCACTTGACAGTGCGCAAGCTGCGCGGCCCATGCTATAGCTGCGCGAGCTATGCTATAACTGCGCGGCTATAACTGCGCAATGTTATGTCGAACCGCGCGCCCCTTTGCACAAATGTTAAATGATAACCATAAGACTAGGCACCGTTGTTAAGGCTAATCTCGCACTATGTTTAGCATATGAGTCAACAACATATGTTATGTTCTTTGAACCATAGATTAACAACCATTGTACCATATTGGATCAGTGTAATTTTTGAAGATGAATAATCCACCGGATCATGTCCCTAACTGGAAAGTTGGTTTTGAGAGGGAACCTGTTCTTCGGAACTGAATCTTGGAGATCTCTGGCTCGGCTAATGGCATCCTGTAGAGTGGGGGGTTTGTAGGCTTTCACCCATCCCCATAGTGGCTCTGTTAGGGCCTCAGTAAACAACATCGTCAACCTGCTCTCTGACACATCTGTTACCATGATCGCTATCCTCTGGAATTCTGAGATGAAGGCCTCGGCGCTACCTGTCTGTTTGAGTTGAGCCAACTCTCTGAAATGATTCTCTGGATCCTTCCTGTCGAACCTCTCCATGAGTTTCTGAGTGAACTCACCATAGAAGTGAATGGTGTTGAGACCCAATGTCACTAATCCGTGGTACCACCACTCATGAGCCTCTCCGTCCAGGTGGAGTGTAGCCAATTTAATGGCATCTGTCTCTATCATAGGATTGAGTTGGAAATAGGTATCCAACTTCTGTACCTATATCCTCGTTGAACCTCTGCGAGTCCCATCAAAGTTTGGGATAGTCAACCTACCCAACGTTTTCTGCAACTCATAGTTATGATTGAATCCCTTGTTGAAATTCCTGGGCCTGTTCCTACTCTTCATGTTGCAAAAATCCGAAAAAGACATGGCTGCATGAAACTCATCCCCCAAGTCCCTATATTCCTGCAAATAAGCCCCAAAGGGTTCGCTAGGTTCTACCTGCATGACTGGACCTCCTACTGCATCTGCTAAGAAGTGAGGCATAGTAGGCCTGTTGGAAGGTCTACTATATATGTGAGGTGTATTCTGTATATTGGTGTATGCAACCTTCCCACTGCTGCTTGTAGACCCTCTATCTACCAGTGAGGGAGGTGTACTGTTGTTACCTGGTTCTGGTTTCACCGATAATCTGTTGATTGCATTGAGTACATCATTTTTCCCTTTGGCTAAGTCTTGCAATGCAAATACTAAGTTGCGAAACTCCATCCTATCCTCATCTTCTCCCGTTCCTTTTCCCCTGTCAGAGTGTATACTTGTTGGGTCCATGTCTGAGTTGGTATCTTCTAGTTGGATATCCTCAAAGTCCTCCGTGTACCTACTCCTTATTTTCCTATAGATTACAAAAGTATCTTCTTCCGTATTCATTTTCTTTTCATTTCTTAAGCCCATAGCTAGCCAGGGAGATAGCTCTGATACCACTGTAATATCCCAAATACTGATTTTTTCTAGTTCTACGCAAAATTACTGAAATAGCTGGGCATGCAAACTGCCATGCAAAATTTCCCTGTATTATAGCTGAATTCAGGGTTAGGGTCTACAGGATAGAATGAACACTTACCACTGATAAGTCAGCTAAAATTGCTCCAGAAAGAATACGCATGCAATAAAAACTGAATTGATGAAGAGATAACCTCTTTTTCCTCCGTAATACCCCCAGTAGTCTGAATCAGCTACGCTTGACGTTTTTGATGAAGGGATGGTCAATTTCAGCTAAATTTGGTCGAAGTGTAGGTGTGCTCGTGCCGAAGAGGATAGCCTAAACATGCAGGAGTTTGGACCTCTCCAGATACCCTAGCGAATTGATCTACATGACTGATGCTCTCGCCCCACACCTCTGTATTCTGCTGCTAGCTGCTCCAGGTGAGCAATCCGGTGGTTGGTAATCACTCAAGGCAGTAGAGTGATCCTGTCACTGAGGATGCAGGCCACATGCGGAAGAAATATGGTGATCCAAAGTCTCGGTGAATGACTTGGGTTTCCCAGCTAAATGCCCCATCTATACGGATGAACCTGCAAATAATCTTCTGGCATACACGGGAACACTGAATAATGATGAATGCAATAGATGCAGTGACAAACCTGGATGGTTTATCCTGAATGATACTAGGGCAGATATCTCACTGCCGAAACCCCGTTAGCTGAAGACGTCGTCTTCAACCCCAACTGTTGTGGCCGCACACTGTGCTGCTACTCAAGAGCTCCAAAATCAATAATAATCACAAAAGATATCCCTTTAGGCTCCCTCATCCTTCTTAAATAGATCCTTATGCGCTTTTAGGGTTCGCATGTCACTTTTAAAGTTTGAGCTTTTACTTTTGCATGCATGCGATTCTAATTTGATGTTGACTTTTTAAGCCTAAAGAGAAAAGGCTTCTTTTAGCCTACTGCTGACTTTAGTACTGAATATGTGTCCCGAGTTGTTCTAAGTACCAAATGTCCTCAGTCAATCCCCTCTTATGCAGTACATGCTCGAACCTATGGGGATTAAGTAGGTTAGCGGGTGTTTTGTTGCCTAATCGGACGAGGACATTACATTGTTGTATGATAGAAGATATTTGACTTGGGACAACAATCCAGAGGAGGCTGATTTAGAGGATGGAGCCATAGCATTAGAGCGCTTGAACTCTGGAGGTTGAGCTTTTGGGTGATCGGGATGGTGATCAAATTCATAGTACATACAACGAAGATGCCACACCCCCAACCACTAGTAGGTTTTCAAATGTAGGACCTTTGCCTTTATCTTACAACTCTTCGGTAATGAATATGATGCTCTGTTTCATTTCATGGTTGATGTTATCTCTTGGAGTTTGTTGATTGTAAATATTATATGTTTAAACTTGAAGGTTAATGTTGTTAATGATTGATCATTTGATGATGATGTTATAAATAATAGCTCCAAGATGATTGATGTTATATGTGTACTAAATGATTATATCTAAGCTTTCATGTTTTATATTGCTAATTTGGCATTCTACATGTTTTTTTAAAATATAAGCATCAAAATATGCTTGGGACTGGGAACTGGAACCAACAACTATGCAGAACTCATGACGTTGAAACTTCTCCTTTGTTTTGCAATCGAAAGAAATTGCAAACAGTTACAAGTTTTTGGTGACTCAATGGTGGTTATAAATTGGATGAATAAGACTCAGAAATGTAGAATTGCTTCTCTAGATGCATTATATGAAGAGACAACCCGATCTCTCTTTCTTTGAAACAATCTCTTTCACTCATGTTTACAGGGAGCGAAATAAGGAGGCGGACAAGCTCTCAAAGAAAGGTCTGACATTGCATTGGGGTGAATGGAAAATTTTGGAAACAAAGGATTCAAAGGCCACGGAATATCTGCACAGGCCTTATATAAATCCACCACTTTAAAACCTCTTAAAATTCGAACGCTCCCAATAGCATAGGTGCAAACACTACAGCTGCCTTCCAATAATCATATCACGCCAACTAATAAAGCAAAGTACAGACTATTGCAAATCTGAAAGCTTCTTGTACACAAAAGAACCTATGTTGACAAAACCCTCATTCCTTTCTAGTAGATGTTGCCACAAAAATTAGCACACTAAATGCAAGAACTCAAAGGGTTCTATCAAGTGTAAATATGGAAAAAGAGTAATTATCACTTACAACTACTTCCCTTTACTTTATGTGGCTTAGATAAACCACTAAGGGGTGTTGATTTTGTACCTAGGAAAGTGTTTCCTAGTGACTTTGTGTCTAAGTCACTAAAAGTGGTAAAGTGACATGACACTTGTATTAATTGCTTGAGATGAGTAATTAATTCGCTTTAGAGTTATAAAGTGACCTTTTAATAAATTTAAGTTGTGGTTGAGAGAAAAATAATTTATGGAGAGAAGGAAAAAATGTTTTATTATCATCCATTAATCTTAAATCGTCAAAGCCAATGTGGGCCCTTGGATTTGGTGACCTTTCAACTGCCCCATGAGGAAACCAAAAAAACAAAGGAAAAATGATAAAAGGCACTTCATTCTTCATTTTCACTCATCAAGAGAGTTTGAGAGGAATTCAACCATCTGAGATAGAGAAGTCGAGTTCATGAGAGGGAGCCATAGCACAAATTCCAAGAAGTTGAGATAGCACAGATTCCGAGATGCTGAGACTAACACGAATTTCAAAACCATACAGCAGAGTACTGAGCCACGATTTTCCAGTGGAGACTCTGCACAAAATTTGAGGTAGAGGCTGCACAGAATTCAAGGAAGAACATGGGCACAATTTCTGAGAAGGAAGGCACGAATTTCAAGGGGTTTTCTCTGCATTAATTGCTCTGTACAGCACAGTCCATACAGAGATTTTGGGCACGAGTTTCTAAATTTACAGTGGCATGAAGTTCACCTACTGAGTTCGCAGGCACAAAGTCGAGTAGTGCCAGAATTAATTGCAGGCACACAGTTCGAGGAAGACGCTCTCCTTTTTCTGCATTCCGTACTGTGTCTTTCCAGAACATTTTTCTGTGCAGCTGAGTGCACAGAAAACGAAGCAGTATTGGCACTGTCAAAGGGGCTGAAAATTTGTACTTCTGGTTGACATAAGTAGTTCCTATAATTTTATTTTGCGGCTGTACATTACATTGAAGAAGAAATAAAATACTCACTTTCTCTCACAGGTTTTCCCCATCTGGTGTTTTCCCTGGGCCATTTGGGTAAAATCCTGAGTCTGCAAATTTATGTGTGCCTGTGTAAAAATTCTATTCTTGGAACGTTTTTGCTAATGGACAAGATGGGAGATAATTGACGAGATCAATTATCTCTCTCAAAGTCTAAATAGGACAAGATGGGACGAGAAGTGTAGGGAACACACCAAAGGAGTGTGTAGAGAACACAACAATAAAGTCGTCCAAGGAACACACACAAGTGAAGCCAAGGAGGAGAGAACATAGATAGAAGAAAGAGGATCAACCAGCAAGGTTGAAGATTGTAAGGATAGTGCCTTGTAGGGTACAACAATTCCTCATATTTCTGTGAGGTGTATTATTTCTTTTCAGCAGGCTGTAAACCTCAGGTTGAGGTGTCCTTGTAAGTTTTAATTATTTAATGATAAGTTGATTTGAAGGACAAAATTCTTTTGTATCATGTTTATGCTTTCATTGTTCATTTTCAGCTATATGTGTGATTGTTGCATGTTCCAAAATATTTAATTTTGTGGTTAATAAGTTCAGATCCAATGTATTTAATCAAGAGAAACATAGGACAGCAGTCACCTAGGGCCTAAAAATTCACACCTAAACATAAGTAAGCCACGCACAAGTGAAGTGCTCCACTCCTAGAATACAAGTGTCAAGCACCAATGTTGATGCCATACAAAATAGTGACCCAAGGTGGTGTAGCTATGCAAGGCAAATCCACGCCACTTCATCCCAAGCCTACACGAAATCCATCCATCCTCCAAAACCAAGTACTCCACTCAAGCAACTACCCCCTACAAGAACATTGTTGAAGAACCAAGCATCCCCGAGCCATATCCAATCCTCCAAACAGGAAACCAAGCTTAGTTACACAATGCATAAGGACATTATTACATTACATTAAACAAGTATACATATCAATCCCCTTTTTATTACAATAGGACTTCCGATAGACAAATACAATTTTACACCAACATCCACAAGCTATTGATTTTCTAATAAGCACAATGAAGATCCCTTAATCGGGCATTCCGAAAGAGACCCACACTTGGGAACTGCAAGAAAACTAACCAACAAGCAATCTAAAGGGTAAATGATAATGCTCTGGACAAGTACAGTTAAATGATCACAATCTGAGCCAAACAAATTGTGAAATGATCACAATCATCTTTATCATGTAAACAAAAGAAGATGGTTCCTTGGAAAGTGTGCTAGATATCTGAGAGAAACCCTCAATACTCAACAGCTACAACTGTCTCTGAAGGAGTGCGCCCCTCTGGCATGTGTGACCAATCTAACAACCGCACCCTTTGCTTTGCTCTGGCCTCCGATAGAATCAAGTCAAGATCTTTGTCTAGGGAAGTGCACCCCCTCTCAGTCTCTGAAAGGTGTGTCACTCTCTTCCTTTGCTATCTCAGCAACTGAAGAATGCACCCCCTCTCTCAAGGATGCACCCCTCCGACTGTCCTTTGTCTGCTCAATAGAAATGCCCTCTAACTGTCACTCAATCTCTGAATGATCAAGGCACCCTCTCCTCAATCTCTGAAGAATATGCCTCATTGAACAAGAACCACCCTGCTCTGTCACAGATCTAGCACTTGCTCGCACAAATCTGATAGATCTATCTCAGATCTAGTCACCAATCTCACAAACCTTATAGATCTTATGTGACTCCACACAGATATGTTACCTGCTCTCCAAATCTGATCCCTAATCTCATAGATCTGATAGATCTGACCTCTACACTCATAGATCTGAACCCTGCTCTTCAGATCTAGGTAGATCTGGTCTCTATCCTGCCGATAGCCTGATACCAGCTAGATCTATCTCAGATCTAGACTCCAACACTTCAGATCTTATGGATCTGACTCCTACAGTCACAAATCTAAACCCTACTATTCAAATATTGTAGATCTCGTCACCCTCTCCGTAGATTTGAAAGATCTGGCCCTTACACGCCAAGATCTGAAAGATCTGTCTCAGATCTCTCCTCCAACAATCAAATCTAATAGAACTGACCTCCACCAACTCATATCTAACTCCTTCCCTTCAGATCTAGGTAGATCTGCTCTCTATCTCGATGATACTAGCTAGATCTATCTCAGATCTAGACTCCAACACTTCATATATGATGAATCTAACCTCTACAGTCACATATCTGAACCCTACTCTTCAGATTTGGTAGATCTGGTCACCCGCTCTACAAATCTGACTCCACCACGGAATCCTCACACAAATATGGTATGTTTCCCGCAGATCTGAGTGTGATTGCCCACTCTGACCTCCAACGTGGCTCTAATACCATGTTGATTTTTCTCAGAGGTCTCCACTCGCTCTGAGAAGTATGGATAATCAACGTGGCCACAAATTTCACAAATCCCAGATAAAAACCACTTCTATCAAGATTAGAATTTGCATCACATGAAATCCATACAACTCATAAACAACTAGGCAATCACACATAATACTCAGAATTTTACCCTGGAAACCCCAATGGGGAAAACCAGCGACTATGGGGCTTTCTTCTTTCTCAAGCACAGAGCAAATAATATATAGAAGAAGTACAGTAAGATTTAGAGAAGCAACTAGTGAACCTGAAGGGCCAAAGCCCTAGATCTGCAGCAATTGCATCTGCTGCTCTTGGAAAATGCGCCCCCAACAGTACACCCTCACGTTGGATCTCTCAAATCTGACTCTGCCAATCACCGGATGTTGTACACTCTGTCTAACTTTCCGAAGGATGCTCCCTCGGCTCTCTGCTCTGATCTGCTCTACTCCAGATGATGAGCTGTGTCCTCAATCACTGAAAATGTCCCCCAGCTGTCCAGCTACGTCCTCACACCTTTAAGGCACGTCTCAGCGGATCTGTTATTATTCTAACTCTAACTGGTCACTGAAGACCTCTCCTTAGTCACTGATGAAGGATCTACGACTCTCTGGGACCTCTCAGCCTCCAACACGTGTGCAGCAGCTCCCTCACATCCCAAACAAGTGACGTTTTGTTGCTCACGTCCTTCTCCAGCTGCTCACCCTGTTGTTGTTGCTGCTCTTTAGTCCCTAAAGATGCTCAGTGAAATATCTCTCTTGCTACCCCAATGAATGAACACCTCAATCTCTGAAACTCTCTCCTCTCAGTGCTTTAAGGAATGTGTCCCAGCTATCTCAGATGATTCACCATCCTTGGTCAACTACTACTCACAGTCACAGCTGCTCTAATCTCTTGATGCTCACAAAAGATAAATGATTTTGCACCCTCAATATCTGTTTTAATACCCGTTTTATAAGTCACTAAGAAATTAGGTCACCAAACCCTAATTAGGGTTCCAAAACCCTAATTTCACTTCTGTGCCAAAAATCAAACTACTACATTAAAAAATGCATGCATCCACTTTTGCATGAAACTTGCAAAAGTGACTTAACTCACTGCATGTCTCCACTGCTAGATCCATGACACTTGGCAGAGTGAATCTCACACTCTACCCTCCTGCCTATGTTGATAAGTGCCTCCAAGCTAGGCAGTCCACATGGAGGAAATCCTTAATTACCCCATAACCCAACACTCCCTCTCAACTAGGGATGTCTGACCACAACTGATGCCCGAATCCAACAAATCCTCTGCTGCAATAATTGCCATATATGTCATGACTACCTCTGCTGCCCTCTGACCTGTAGTACTCTGATTGTCCTCCATCCTTGTGATATCGAAAGGAGCCTCTCGCTCTGTCTCAAACCAAATCACTGATCCCGGGCTCAAACTCCCTCTAAGTCCCTTCTGCAGCGAACCTCTAAAGCTATCATCAAGCGGATCAATTGAACGGTACCTGACCTCCCTGCCTTGAGATGATTTAGCTCGCTCTTGAGCTAAATCCATCTCAGTCATCTCATACCAACTCAGTCTTTGGCTGGTACTAGTATGAGCATCTCGCTCACCTCTCTGGCCTGTGGACTGACTCCAAAGGCACATCCAAACTGGGAGCTTCTAGCTCCAACTCCATCTCAGAGTCTGATGAGGATTCTGACAACCACCCAACTACTCCTAAAGTAGGTCTCACCTGCACCACATATAAACCACCAATCCTATAACCCATCCACACTGGATCAACTCCCTCTGGATAGGTGAATACCAGCCGTCTCTGAAACACTACAGAGAACCCAGCATCATCCAATGTTGATACTAAGAGTATGCTCACTCTCAATCTTGGTATGAAGAGGATTCCTGATACCTCCTCCATCAATGTCATCTTAAGAGAAGCCTCATGCTCTCTCTCTGTCTCTGACATTGATCAATGTTCTAGACTCCCTCTAAAACTCTGCTCCAAAATCTCTCTGAAGCTGACCACAGGCTGACAACGTGCCTTGTCTGATGCTATCCCTCACTTTTGCATCCAAGATCGCTCCCTCTGAATATAAAAGATTTTGTACCAAAGCTGGTACTGAGGGTAAATCTCTCAACTCTGGTCCATGCATCCTTCCCGGCACCTTCAGAGAACTTCCTAGCTCGAGTTAGAATCCAAGCAATCCAACTCCCTCTTTTGCATGCATGAGCCCTTCTCTAAAACCCTAAGAAACACTTCTCGTATTCCCATCATTTGGCTAGATGCAAAAACCCTCTTTCACAGATCTAGGGTTCATTCTCACAGATCTGATGTCTGACTCTCACAAATCTGATGTGGCCTTTCTATAATCTGAGCTAGAGAAATTGCGAAATGATCACAATCAGCTTTATCGTATAAACAGAAGAACTTGGTGCCTTGGAAAGCGTGTTAGATCTCTAAGAGAAAACCTCAATACTCAACAGCTACAACTGTCTCTGAAGGAATGCGCCCGTCAAGCACGTGTGACCTATCTTACAACCGTGCCCTTTGCTCTGCTCTAACCTCTAATGGAATCAAGTCAAGCTCTCTGTCTAGTGAAGTGCACCCCCTCTAAGTCTCTGAAAGGTGTGTCGCTCTCTTCCTTTGCTATCTCAGGAACTGAAAAATGCACCCCCTCTCTCAAGGATGCACCCCTCCGACTGTCCTCTCTCTGCTCAATAGAAATTCCATCTGACTGACACTCAATCTCTGAATGATCAAGACACCCTCTCAATCTCTAAAGAATACGCATCATTGAACAAGAACCACCCTGCTTTGTCACAGATCTAGTGCCTACTCGCATAGATCTGATAGATCTATCTCAGATCTAGTCACCAATCCACAGATTTGATAGATCTGATGTGACTCCACACAGATCTGGTACCTACTCTCCAAATCTGATCCCTCATCTCATAAATCTGATAGAGTTGACCTATACACTCATAAATCTGAACCCTGCTCCTCAAATCTAGGTAGATCTAGTCTTTATCCTGTTGATACCAGCTAGATCTATCTTAGATCTAGACTCCAACACTTCATATCTGATGGATTTGACCGCTACAGTCACATATATGAACCCTACTCTTCAGATATGGTAGATCTGGTCACCCTCTCCGCAGATCCAAAAGATTTGGCCCTTACATGCCAAGATCTGAAAGATCTATCTTAAATCTCTCCTCCAACAATTAGATCTAATAGATATGACCTCCACCAACTCAAATCTGACTCCTGCACTTCAGATCTAAGTAGATCTGGTCTCTATCCCGCTGATACTAGCTAGATCTATCTCAGATCTAGACTCCAACACTTCAAATCTGATGTATCTGACCTCTACAGTCACAGATCTAAACCCTACTCTTCAGATATGGTCACCCTCTCTGCAGATCTGACTCCACCACTGAATCCTCACACAAATCTGCTATGTTGCTCGCAGATCTGAGAGTGATTTCCCACTCTGACCTCCAACGAGGCTCTGATACCATGTTGTTTTTTCTGAGAGGTCTCCACTCACTCTAAGAAGTGTAGATAATCAACTCGGCCACAAATTTCACAAAACCCACATAAAAACCACTTCTATCAAGATTAGAATTTGCAGCACATGAAACCCATACAACTCATAAACAACTAGGCAATCACACATAAGACTCGGAATTTTACCATGGAAACCCCAATGGGAAAAACCAGTTACTGTGGGGCTTTCTTCTTTCTCAAGCCCAAAGCAAATAAAATATAGAAGAAGTACAATAAGATTTAGAGAAGCAACTAGTGAACCTCAAGGGACAAATCCCTAGATCTACAATAGTTCCAGCTGCTACTCTTGGAAAATGTGTCCCCAACAATACACCCTCATGTTGGATCTCTCAAATTTGACTCTACCAATCACTGGATGTTGTACACTCTGTCTAACTTTCTGAAGGATGCTCCCTCAGCTCTTTGCTCCAATATGCTATGCTCCGAAAGATGAACTGCATCCTCAATCATTGAAAACATCCCCGAGCTGTCCACCTACGTCCTCACTCCTCTGAGGCACGTCTCAACTGATCCGCTATCAGTCTGACTCTAGCTCATCACTGAAGACCTCTCCTTAGTCCTTGATGAAGGATCTACAGCTCTATGGGCCCTCTCAACCTCCCACACGTGTGCAGCAGCTCCCTCACGTCCCACACGTGTGACATGTTGCTACTCATGTCCTCCAACTGCTCACTCAGTTGTTGCTGCTGCTCTTCAGTCTCTGAAGATGCTCAGTGAAATATCACTCTCACTGCCCCAGTGAATGAACACCTCAATCTCTGAAGCTTTGTCCTCTCACTGCTCTGAGGAATGCATCCCAGCTATCTCAAATGGTTCGCCCTCCTTGGTCAACTACTACTCACAGACACAACTGCTCTGGTCTCCTGATGCTCACAAAAGATAAATGATTTTGCACCCTCAATGCCATTTTTATAAGTCATTGAGAAATTAGGTCACCAAACCCTAATTAGGGTTCCAAAACCCTAATTTCACTTTTGTGCCAAAAATCAAATTGTTGCTTTAAAAAATGCATGCATGAACTTTTGAATGAAACTTGCAAAAGTGACTTAACTCACTGCATGTCTCCATTGTTGGATCCATGACACTTGGCAGAGTGTATCTCACACTCTACCCTCCTACCGATGTTGTTAAGTGCCTCCATGCTAGGCAGTCCACATGGAGGACATCCTAAGTTACCCCATAACTCAACACTCCCTCTTAACGAGGGATATCCGACCACAATTGATGCCCGGATCCAACAAGTCCTCTACTACAGTAATTACCATATATATCCTGACTACCTCTGCAACCCTCTGACTTGTAGTACTCTGATCCTCCTCCATCCTCGTGGTCTCAAAAGGAGCCTCCTGCTCTCTCTCAGACCAAATCACTGATCCCGGGCTCAGACTCCCTCTGAGTCCCTTCTGCAGCAAACCTCTAAAGTTATCATCAAGCGGATCAATTGTCAGGTACCTGACCTCCCTGCCTTGAGATGATTCAGCTCGCTCCTGAGCTAAATCCATCTTAGTCATCTCATACCAACTCAGTCTCTGGTCGGTACTAGTATGAGCATCTCGCTCACCTCTCTGCCCTGTGGACTGACTCTCCAAAGGCACATCCAAACTGGGAGCTTCTAGCTCCAACTCTATCTCAGAGTCTGACGAGGACTCTGACAACCACCCAACTACTCCTGAAGTAGGTCTCCCCGCACCACATACTCACCATCAATCTTGTAACCCATCCACACGAGATCAACTCCCTCTAGATAGGTGAATGTCAACCGTCTCTGAAACACTACAAAGAACCCAACATCATCCAATGTTGATACTAAGAGTATGCTCACTCTCAATCCTGGTATGAAGAGGACTCTTGATACCTCCTCCATCAATGTAATCTTGAGAGAAGCCTCATGCTCTCTCTCTGTCTCTGACATTGATCAATGTTCCAGACTCCCTCTAAAACTCTGCTCCAAAATCTCTTTGAAGCTGAGCACAGGCCAACACAGCAACATGTACAACGTGCCTTGTCTGATGCTATGCCTCACAGTTGCATCCAAGGGCACTCCCTTTGATACTGAGAGTATGCTCACTCTCAGTCCTGGTATGAAGAGGACTCCTGATACCTCCTCCATCAATGTAATCTTGAGAGAAGCCTCATGCTCTCTCTCTGTCTCTAACATTGATCATTGTTCTAGACTCCCTCAAAAACTCTGCTCCAAAATCTCCCTGAAGCTGACCACAGGCCAACACAGCAACGTGTACAACGTGCCTTGTCTGATGTTATGCCTCACAGTCGCATCCAAGGACACTCCCTCTAATACTGAGAGTATGCTCACTCTCAGTCCCGGTATGAAGAGGACTGCTGATACCTCCTCCATCAATGTAATCTTGAGAGAAGCCTTATGCTCTCTCTTTGTCTCTGACATTGATCAATGTTCCAAACTCCCTCTAAAACTCTGCTCCAAAATCTCTCTGAAGCTGACCACAGGCCAACACAGCAACATTTACAACGTGCCTTGTCTGATGCTATGCCTCACAACTGCATCCAAGGACACTCCCTCTGAATATAAAAGATTTTGTCCATCTCGAAACACCATACTATATACTCCACCAAAGTTGATACTAAGGGTAAATCTTTGAGCCCTGGTCCGTGCATCCTTCTAGCCACCTTCAGAGAACTTCCTAGCTCAAGTTAGAGTCCAACCCATCCAACTCCCTCTTTTGCATGTGTGAGCCCTTCTCTGAAACCCTAAGGAACACTTCTCATATTCCCATCATCTGGCTACATGCAAAAACCCTCTCTTTCACAGATATAGGGTTCACTCCCACATATATGATCTGCAACAATTGCAGCTACTGCTCTTGGAAAATGCGCCCCTAGCAGTACACCCTCACGTTGGATCTCTCAAATCTGACTCTGTCAATCATTGGATGTTGTACACTCTATCTAACTTTCCAAAGGATGCTCCCTCAGCTCTCTGCTATGATCTGCTCTACTCCAGAAGGTGAACTGCGTCCTCACTCCTCTAAGGCACGTCTCAGCTGATCTGCTATCAGTCTGACTTTGACAGATCACTAAAGACCTCCTCAGTCACTGATGAAGGATCTAAAACTCTCTGGGCCCTCTCAGCCTCCCACACGTGTGCAGCAGCTCCCTCACGTTCCACACATGTGACGTATTGTTGCTCACGTCCTCCTCCAGCTGCTCACCCTGATGTTGTTGCTGCTCTTCAGTCTCTGAATATGCTCAGTGAAATATCTCTCTCACTGCCCCAATGAATGAACACCTCAATCTTTGAAGCTCTGTCCTCTCACTGCTTTGAGGAATGCGTCCCAGCTATCTCAGATGGTTCGCCCTCCTCGGTCAACTGCTACTCACAATCACAGATGCTTTAATCTCCTAATGCTCACAAAAGATAAATGAATTTGCACCCTCAATGCCCTTTTTATAAGTCACTGAGAAATTAGCTCAACAAATCCTAATTAGGGTTCCAAAACCCTAATTTCACTTTTGTGCCAAAAAACAAACTACTGCATTAAAAAATGCATGCATGCACTTTTGCATGAAACTGGCAAAAGTGACTTAACTCACTGCATGTCTCCGTTGTTGGATCCATGACACTTGGCAGAGTATATCTCACACTCTACCCTCCTGCCTATGTTGATAAGTGCCTCCATGCTAGGCAATCCACATGGAGGACATCATGAGTTACCCCATAACTCAATAGAGGACAGTCTATTACTTTTTCCTACATATGTCACTAGCTTGCTTTATCCCAGCAAATGACACTGTATACACAGAAACTATCACATCCATAAGGGAAGTCCTAAGAAAATTGTTTTGGGCCTGATAGAACAATAGAACAGTCTACAGGTATTTAGACTCTACAGACCTTACAAGCACAAATGTTGATTTTTGTACCTAGGAAAGTGTTCCCCTAGGTGACTTTAGCCTGAGTCACTTAAATGGGGAAATTAAAGTGATCCTTGCATTAAATGACTTGAGATGAGCATTTAATATGACTTTAGAGAATAAAGTCACTTTTTGATCAATTTAAGAGGGTGAGTGAATTTAATATTTATGAGATTTAAATGTGAGCATTTAATCTCATCCACCGATCTAATCTAATCTCAATCGTTGGATTAGATGAACCCTAGGGTTCTCACCAAAAAGGCAAGGAAAGGCAATTTCGATCACTTTTGCAAATTGAGGTGAAGGAGAGAGCTGAGAGAAAGTTTCCATTTTTCTGAGAAAGAGAAAAAAAATTGCAGCACGCAAATCGAGGGAAAGGACAGTAGCAAAGATGGCACAAAAATCGAGGACAGCAGCATTTATTGCTGATCCATACAATCCGTCTAAGTCACACGGTTCGGGTTCAGGTTCGGGTTCGACAAGGATTAGGTTCGGTTCGGGTTCGACAAGGATTAGGTTCGGTTCAGGTTCGAATATTCCGATGAGGTTCGGATGAGGTTCGACAATAGCTTCGACTATATATATATAAACTTTCTTCATATACTCCCCCTTAACTAATTTTCTACACCCCATCGCCCATTGGATTCAACGCACTTAGGTCACTATTCATATTTTCGTCATATATACTTTGTTGTTTATGACATTTCTGCTCACAGATTTGTACTTCTAAGAGTAGGTTTTTGTGGTTTAACAACGGATTTACATGCTTCCCACAGCAGTAGTTTGTTCTTAGGGGTAAATCTATGTTCTTACTTGTTGTTTGGTGTGCTCTTATGTAGACTACAGGTATGATATTTCAAATTACAAGAGCATTTAATTTATAGACAACATTAATAAATAGAGAGCATTTAATCTATAGACATCATAAATAAATCAAGAGCGTCTATTTTATAGACAACATTATATTTATAGATAACATAAATAAATAGAGAGCATTTAATTCATAGACAGGATAAATAAATAGAGAGCATTTAATTCATAGACAGCTTAAATAAATAGAGAGCATTTAATTTATAGACAACACTTAATTTCTTGGTATTGTGTTTTTTTTTTAGGTTTTTTTTTAATTTGAATTTTTTTTAGAAAAAAAAAAAAATTGAACCTCAAAATTTTTTTTCGTTTAGGTTCGCCTTTAGGTTCGAGTTCGGCTTTAGGTTCGCCTTTAGGTTTGGGTTCGGCTTTAGGTTCGACATTAGATTCGCCTTCAGGTTCGGGTTCGACAAGGTTTGGGTTCGGCTTCAGGTTCGACATTAGGTTCGTCTTTCAGGTTCTGCGAACCTGAACGAATTTCAAATTTTTTTTGAGGTTTGTCGAACCTCGAACTTCAAGGATTAGGTTCGACGAACCCTGTGACTTAGCAGTCCGTATGGTACGATTTTCAGTACAGCAGGCATGATTTTCAAGGCATATTTCTGGGCACAATTTTGGAAAAAAAAAACAGGGCACGGATTTCGAGGTCCGTATAATCCGTACAGCAGTATGGAAATCAAGGCAAAAAACATAAAAAATCCAAGTTTGATTTTTCCTGTTTGGCACGAAAAACGAGGCAGAAATTTTCTCTTCCGAGTTGAGATAAGTTGGTCTGAAAATTTACAAGTTTTGCTGTAAATTTCCTAATAATAAAAATACTCTCTTTCCTAACAGGTTTTCCCCTTGTGGGTTTTTCCTGGGCAAGTTGCCAAAAATTACTGCGTCTGAAAATTTCATGGTGTGCATTTAATTTTTTTCTGTCATTAAAGTTGAGTTACAGCAGTGTTTATTTCAGTCTGAAATTTTATGTAATTTCCAGCCTTGAGCATTTATGGGTTGGGCACTAAACTGAGATAATTTTTTACATTCAAACCGGTCGCTAAAATTAAGAAAAACTTACATGGTATCAAAGCTGAGTGGGGCAGAAAATTATTTTTTGTAGACAGAAAAGTAATTTCCAGAATTCAGAAATTTTCTTTTGACAATAGCAGCATTTTGTTGAAACTTGTTTTTTGAGAAATATGACTTCAACTGGTCTGAGAATGGAGGATAGGCTTGATGGGGCTGGGAATTTTATTCCATGGAAAGCTTGGATTTTGCTTGTGTTGGAGGAAAATGAGTTGTGGGAGGAAGTAGTCAGAAATGCTACAGCTAATCCCCTTGTTATTCCCGCTTCCACCGATGCGGTATCATTGGCTACCTTCAACAAGAAAGATATTAAGACCAGGAGGATTATCCTAGATGTTGTTAAAGACCATGTGATTCCACACATTTCAGGGAAAGATCATGCACATAAAATGTGGAGTTCTTTAACCGGCTTGTTTCAGAGTTCAAACGAGAATAGGAAGATGGTTTTGAGGGAGAAGTTGAATAGTATCAGGATGGTCAAAGGAGAGGTTATGTTGTCTTACCTTACTAGGATCTCTCAAGTGAGAGATGAGCTTGCAGCAATTGGAGAGGTGGTTCCTAATGCAGAGCTAGTGCGGACAGTCATGAATGGGGTGTCAAAGCCTTGGGCTGTGTTTGTTGAAGCTTTGGTAGCTAGGGAGACCTTACCTACATGGGACAGGATATGTGATGATTTTGTCCAGGAAGAGACTCGGAGGGGTCTTGTGTAGGGCAGTGCTTCTACTAGAGGGAGGATGAGGAGGATGTGGCCTTGACAGCAAAGTGGAAGAAGAAGAACAAGAAGGGTGGGGCCAAGCAGCAGGATGGGCAAAAGAAGGATCTGAGCACTGTAAAGTGCTTTGTTTGTCAGAAGATGGGACACTATGCTGGGCAGTGTCCGAACAAGAAGAAGAAGAAGAAGAAGCAGCAGACAACAGCTTCAGCAGAGGTTGATGATTTTGCAGCGAGATTTCAGAGAGAGTTTTCTCTGTGCACTGGACATATTGATAGAGAGAGAGCATCTATTATCACCAGTGCTAGTGTTGATAGAGAGAGGGAGTTTTCCTTATTGACAGACCATTCCTACAGTGCATCTACTTTCAGCACTTGGTATATTGATAGCGGAGGTTCGAGCTACATGACAAGTGCTCGAGAGATGTTCTCTGAGCTTTCACAGACAGAGACTGATGTGGAGGTGGTGTTGGGAGATGATTCAGTTGTCAGAGCAGTTGGTCATGGGACCATTACCTTTCAAAGGGAGTCCATGAGTCCCATGGTTTTGAGAGATGTACTGTATGTACCTGGGCTGAAAAAAAACCTGGTCTTAGTTTCCATGATTGAGGATCGAGGTCTTGGGGTGTCCTTCCTAGATGGACATGTGGGTGTGTTTCCCAAGACTGCAGGACCATCTGCTTCATTTGCCATTGGAGTTAGATGCGGGAAACTGTACAGGCTCTTATTTCTGCCTTGGCACATAGCAACGGCAATGAGCTTTGTGAGCTGTGGCATAGGAGG
The DNA here is from genome assembly GCA_001517045.1 of Pseudotsuga menziesii. Taxonomy (NCBI): domain Eukaryota; kingdom Viridiplantae; phylum Streptophyta; class Pinopsida; order Pinales; family Pinaceae; genus Pseudotsuga; species Pseudotsuga menziesii. The sequence goes on from LPNX010250558.1 coordinate 394,400, forward strand.
ATGGCTCACTTGCATCATCCAACTTTGGGGTTATTGAGACATATGGTTACAGGTTTACCTGAGTTCAGTTGAAAGCATAGTGATGTTTGCAGGGGGTGTGCTTTGGGAAAGTACACCAAGACTGTTTTTCCTAGCAGTGATAGCAGGTCAGCAGGGATTCTTGACTTGATACATTCAGATTTGTGTGGACCGATGTCACATGTTTCCTTGAGAGGATATAAGTACTATGTGACATTCATCGATGATCATTCCAGGAAGACCTGGATCTACTTCCTGAAGAGCAAGAAATCTGAGGAGGTCTTGCAGAGGTTCTAAGAGTTCAAAGCTCTTGTAGAGAACCAGACAGGGAGGAAGATACGGTTTCTCAAATCAGATAACGGGGGTGAGTATACCTCCGAGGAGTTTGATTCATATTGCAGACATGAGGGTATCACGAGGCAGTTGACAGTTCCATACACTCCAGAGCAAAATGGAGTGGCGGAAAGGAAGAACAAGTCTATTGTTAAAGCAGCTAGAGCTATGTTACATGACCAGTCACTTCCTTTCTTCATTTGGGCTAAGGCATGCAGTACAGTTGTTTATCTTCAAAACAAGAGTCCCCATCGTGTCGTGGGGAACATGACACCTAAGGAGTGTTTCACAGGCAAGATGCCTAAGGTCAGCCATTTTCGCATATTTGGTTGTTTGACTTACTCTCATGTCCCTACTGAGAATAGGACAAAGTTGGAGCCCACTGCAGAGAAGGGCATCTGTGTGGGCTATGATGAGACTTCGAAGGCCTTCCGTATTTACCTTCCTTCTCAGAGGAAAGTTGTTGTGAGAAGGGATGTGAAATTTGAGGAGGAGCGGGCCTTCAGGAAGTCTAGAGAGTTGGAGCAGGGAGAGCAGCAGGTTCCTGCACCTTAGGTTGTTTCACAAGTACTGTCAGTACATCAGACAGGTTCACAGGTTTCCGAAGTTACTGGACCACACAGTATGGGCACAGGTTCACCAGTTTCAGTGGTTCAACCAGCAGGGTCTTCGGGGACAAGTTTTGGGTCTCAGATTACAGGTTCACCATATAGAGGATCAGGATCACATAGTTCACCAGCTGTTGGTTCATAGGTTATTGGGGCTTCTACCTCTGGTATTTTATCAGACGAAGACAGACCAGCGTGGGAGCAACCTTCAGGGAAGAAGAAGCCTAAGTGGCTTCGGGAGACCTTGAAGGAAGCTCAAGAGTTTGGGACACCCAGGGAACCAGTGAGGGCTATTTAGATGCCAGACAGATTGGGCATGGAATTAGTGGCTAGTTTACGTGATTCAAAGCCTTCTACTTTTGAGGAGGCCTCCCAGCATCATGTTTGGCGAGATTCCATGATGAATGAGTACCATTCCATCATGAAGAACGATGTATGGGAGATAGTTTCGAGACCTCCGAGACCTAAGGGGAAGTCAGTGGTGACTTCTTGGTGGCTTTACAAGCTAAAGCATGTTGCGGATGGTAGTGTGAAGAAGTACAAGGCCAAGTTTGTAGCACGGGGGTTTTCACAGATTGAGGGAGTGGATTATGATGAGACCTTTGCGTCGGTCGCTCGGTATACTTCGATCAGGGCATTGATTTCCATTGCGGTGGAAATGGGTTGGAAGATCCATCAGATAGATGTGAAGACCGCATTTCTCAATGGAATCATTATGGAGAAGATTTATGTTGAGCAGCTTTAGGGCTTTGAGATTCATGAGAGAGAGTCTCATGTTTGCTGGCTGAAGAAAGCCTTGTATGGGTTGAAGCAAGCTCCTAGAGCTTGGTACTCCAAGATCGATTCTTACTTGCAGCGGATGGGGTTTCAGAAGAGTGAAGCAGATCTGAATCTCTATTTCATCATGGTTAGAGATGATCTGCTTATTCTTCTGTTATATGTTGATGACTTATTTATCACAGGAGGAGAGAGACCCATTGCAGCTTGCAAGAAAGATCTTGCTTCAGAGTACGAGATGACCGATATTGGGTTGATGCACTATTTTCTGGGATTGGAGGTCTGGCAAGAGCCTAGACATATTTTCCTGGGACAGGGAAAGTATGCTGTTGATATTCTGAGGAGATTTAGGATGGAGGATTACAGGCCGATGTCGACATCGATGGTCACCAACTGGAAGAAGCTTCATGCTTCTGAGGGAGAGTTGGTGGATCCATCATCCTACACTATACTGTCAACTCATTGGGTCTTTAATGTATCTGGTCAACTCTCGGCCAGATTTGTGTTTTGCGGTGAACACTCTCACTCAGTTCATGGTTGAGCCTAGAAGAGTGCACTGGGTAGCCGCAAAACATTTGTTGCGTTACCTTGCAGGGACAGTGGCGTATGGTGTGGACTAGAGGAGGTCGGATGGGATCAGGTTGATTGGCTTCACAGATTCAGATTGGGCAGGCAATGTGGCAAACCGGAAGAACACTTCCAAATGTTGTTTCAGTTTTGGCTCGGCAGCAATGTCGTGGTTCAGTCGAAAGACAAAGTTTGTTGCTTTGAGTTCTGCAGAGGCTGAGTATATGGCAGTCAATCAAGCCAGTTGTGAGGCGCTATGACTTAGCAAGTTGCTGGAGAATTTATTTGGTCAGGAGCTCAGGCCTACGGTGATCTACTGTGACAATCAGAGTTGCATCCAGCTCTCTGAGAATCCCGTATTTCATGACTAGTCAAAGCATATTGAGATCAGGTATCATTTCATCTGAGATTATATTCAGAGAGGAGCAGTGACTTTACAGTACATTTCCACTGATGAGCAGGTTGCAGATATTCTAACGAAATCTTTGGGGAGGGGCAAGTTTGTCTTCTTCAGAGACAAGTTGGGAGTGGTGCAGAACACCTTCCTCGGTAAGAGGGAGTGTTGATTTTTGTACCTAGGAAAGTGTTCCCCTAGGTGACTTTAGCCTGAGTCACTTAAATGGGGAAATTAAAGTGACCCTTGCATTAAATGACTTGAGATGAGCATTTAATATGACTTTAGAAAATAAAGTCACTATTTGACAAATTTAAGTGGGTGAGTGAATTTAATATTTATGAGATTTAAATGTGAACATTTAATCTCATCTACCAATCTAATCTAATCTCAATAGTTGGATTAGATGAACCCTAGGGTTCTCACCAAAAAGGCAAGGAAAGGCCATTTCAGTCACTTTTGTAGATTGAAGTGAAGGAGAGAGCTGAGAGAGAAAGTTTCCATTTTTCTGAGAAAGAGAAAAAAATTGCAGCACGCAAATCGAGAGAAAGGACAGCAGCAAAGAGGCCACGAAAATCGAGGAGAGGACAACAGCATTTATTGTTGGTCTGTACAGTCTGTACGGTACGGTTTTCAATACAATAGGCATGATTTTCGAGGCAAATTTTTGGGCACGATTTTCGAGAAAAAACTGGCACGGACTTCGAGGTCCGTACAATCAGTCGTACAACGGCACAGAAATCGAAGCAGAAAACAGAAAAAATCTGAGTTTGATTTTTCTTGTTTGGCACGGAAAACGAGGCAGAAATTTTCTCTTCCGAGTTGAGATAAGTTGGTCTGAAAATTTCTGAGTTTTACTGTAAATTTCTTGATGATAAAAATACTCTCTCTCTCCTAACAGGTTTTCCCCTTGTGGGTTTTTCCTAGGCAAGTTGCCAAAAATTACTGTCTGAAAATTTCATGGTGTGCATTTAATTTTTTTCCTGTCATTAAAGTTGAGTTACAGCGGTGTTTATTTCAGACTGAAATTTTATGTATATTCCAGCCTTAAGAATTTCTGGGTTGGGCATTAAACTAAGATAATTTTTTACATTTAAACCAATGGCTAAAACTGAGAAAAACTTACAACAAAAACCAAGACTATCTTCAGACATGCTTCAAATTTTAATTTCCATTCATTACTAAGCTAAATCAGAAACCAGAGTTTAAGATGGAGGGTTTTCTCATAAAATCAACTCGACATATTCTATATTATGGTTGAATATATTTTAAGCCTTAACCATTTCCTGACTGCACTAATGTTCCCAAAATGGCAGCTTAAGACTCAAGAGTTTAAGGAGTTTATATACAATCCAAAGTAACATATATTACAGAAGAGATCACACTCATCCAATATATGGATTATATTTTGGTTCTCAAGACTCAAGAGATATATAAGCCCATTTGCCAGTACCGCAATATCATACACAACACTTGAAAACCAAAATGATAGAGCCATGCCCAAAAGTCATCCAGAAATTAGTAAATCAGTTAAAATTTATAATCTGCAGTGGGCATTTGGTCATGAAAATTTGAACAAAATGCACGTGTAACAAATGGAAAACTAAATGGAACATAATAACACATTCAGGAAATGAAGCAGAAAATAAAGCAACGATGATACCTGTTGCCGCCTAATTCACACTTTAAGACGCAGGAAATTCACAACCTGCTATGTGTGTCCTTGGGGGCAAGTGAGAGCTGGGGACCACTGTCACCACAGTCCACAACTCCTCCGTTTAGGCAAGATCCCAACAGAGCCAAGGGGGGTAGTCCCTATAGGAAAGCTAAGTTCCAAATTTATTAATTAATTACAAATTAATTAAAGGGATCTTTTATTAAGACTGTGAGGCTAAGGTTTTGAGATATGACAGTCAACCAATGCAAGATGCAATATTTAAATGACAGTCAATCCTTTTATTGATAACCAGTGCCTAAAGAATGGAGTCAGAGAATGCAACTTTCAATGGATGCAAATCTAAGTTAATTATCCACAGATTAAGTTGTCTAACAATGAGATGAATAAACAAATAAATTGTACAATTATAAACAATAATGAACCAAGATATTTAAGCAATGTGCAATTAATCTAAATTTATCAGCATAAACGAATGAACAAGATTTACAAGTTATAGACAAAGATAGCTGAAGGAAAATGCCTTAAATGAAAATTATTAAACCAATAGTAAAAAAAACAGACTTTAAGTTGAATTACTTGAAGCAGTTAACAAAGGTTAAGCATTCACCACATCAACAATTGCAGAACTGAAAGTAAATGTAACTGAAAAGTAAATGAAACTGAAAGTAAAGAGTTGTAGTGCGATGCTGGAGTGAAAGTGTGCTAAAATGAAAAAGTGTTGCAGAACCGGTTTTGAAATGTCTCTTGGTTATTTTAGTAAATTTTATTAAAGTTTTTCTTCTTGAAGTTAAGTTTTAGAACCGGTGGTGTGACTACCCCGATCTAGTACTTCTCAAGTCAAAGAGGGAATGCTGTTGCGCTTAACAAAGTGGGAGCAAAGCCCACCCGTAGCTCACAGGTCAAACCCCAATGGCCTGGTGCTCAACAAGGAGGACGTAAAACGCCTAGAGACCCCCCACGGTCTACTACCCCAAGTCGCCTCCGAGGTCACTGTTTTTAATCGACAGGAAAATTACCAGATGGATGCCTATTAAACTGAGACTTCTCTATCCCCTGTCGTATCTCGTGAGTACCCCGAAGGGTGATAATCGAGTAGAGGAGCAGGAAATAGTGAAGTTTTTGTTGGTTAATTTTAAGGGTTAATTTTAATTTGGGTGATTAGCATACAAGGTTAATTTTATGCTATCAACAAGATCAACCAAGCAGTATCCCTTATGGGAGGTGCTGGTACTTGATCTTGGACTGAAAATGAAAAGTGTTTGATTGTAACAGAAAAAGAATTGTTGTTTTAATTAACTAAGCCCCCACTTCTCCTGCTTTTCATATCCAACTTGAAGTCCCTAAAGGGAGATGACAAGTGGATAGAGGATAAACAGGATAGATGGGTTGTATGATTACCCCTTTTAACAGAAAAATAAAACTTGGAAAATGAAAGTACAACTAACTAAAACAATGCCTAACCGCACAGCAATCTCTGTGACAGAGATGGTGATCTGTCACAGAGATAGTGGGTAAACAAAAATAAAAATTATGCTTAAGCTAACCTCGCAACAATCTCTGTTACAGAGATGGTGGTCTGTAACAGAAATAGGTGGGTAACAGAAAAAATAAACTGAGTACACTAACCTCACTTCAATCTCTGTGACAGAGATGGTGGTCTGTCACAAAGATAGGTGGGTAAACAGAAAAATTTGCATAAACAGAAATCTAAGCAACTAGTATTCTACTTCCTACTCTACTTCCTAACCTATTTACATATAGATTACAAATGCTTATTAACTTTTGCAGAATACCCCAAGAGAACTTCTCATTGGGGTTTACAAATATCAGAAAATAAGAGAGAGAGGTGAGGGTTTGAACCCCTTTTGGAACTGTTTGAAGGTTGAGGTATTTCTGGGCGAATTTGGGCAGCACCTCCCCTTCACCTGTGTAAAACCTGTCACAAACCAGCAAGCTTTGTTCGCTGGAAATCACAGTAAACACTAAAGAAATTATCAGAAAAATTAGTACCAAAAAATCACTAATTTACAGTAAAAATCTGAGTGTGAAAATGACAGAAATATAATGTTTAGAGGGCTGAAAACTGAGTTTCCAGCCACCTAAATGATGTTAAAACAACAGAATTAAAGTATTTAACTAATATACTAAGGGGTGGGGCTTTAAAACCAAGGTTTTTATCACTATACAGTGATAAAAACTGAGTTTTAAAACCCTTGTGAACAAAAGTGCGAAAATGAAAAACAGAGTTTTAACCAATGGAGGAAGTGCTCCTTTGTTCTAGATCCCTGCAAATACACTTATAAGAGCTGCAAAATGTAAGCAAAGAGGTGAGCACATAAATAAACCCTACAAGATACTTTGTAGAATCTTACTAATCTACTCACAAATGCAGATAGAAATACTTCTACCTACAAGTCTCTCCACAAAATACTTTGTGGAGAGCTATCTAAGCTAATACAAATGCAACTAAAACAAATACAAAGCAGGTTACCTTACAAAGAAGCATGCAATGTAGAGGCAAGACACCAAGAACTCCTCCAAAGATTACTTGTATTAATCCCAACTAGGGCAAGAAGATTACAATAGCAAAAGAGCTTGAGAAAATATGAGAGAAGAGTGGGGAAATATTCCGGCAGCATAACAATAGCATGAAAGATCATGTCAAATGAGGGAGTGAGACCCTCATTATATAGTTGAGGAAGACCCCAACCCCTTAAAGATCAATGGCCGAGATTAGATCTAGATCTAGATTAGATCTCCACCACTAGATCTAGGTATTTGACTTTTGCACCCTCTCAACCATTCTCCACCCTTAGATTATTTTTTAATCAATGGCTTGAGTGCTTGATCCATGCCTTATTCATTTTCCACCCTTAGATCTAGGGTTTTGACCAAGATTCACCTTAGATTGCTTTGTGTGGGCCCAAGAGCTAGGCGCCCCTCTAAACTTGGCACTTTTACCAATTGTAGTGACGTCCTCCTTTAAGGTAGCGCCCTTCTAAATGACTAGCGCTCTCCTTTTTAATGTTGGCGCCCACCTTTATATGGTAGCGCCCCACTAGTTTGGTGGCTTTTTATGCATGTGACACCTCCATAATGGGTAGCGCCTCCTCTATATAGCGCCCTCCTTATTATTGGTAGCGCCCTCTCCAAATATAGTGGGATTTTTTCATGTGACGCCCCACTAAACTTGGGTTTCAAACTTGGACGTCCCCTTTACTTTGGTGGAGATTCTTCTTATATAGAGCCTTTTCTCCCATAACTTTAGGCTTAGACTTTAGCCTTTTGTTCCCATAAAGATAATTAACCTTTAGACTTAGGCTAAATATAAATTCTCCTTAGATTTAATTTTTCCATTTAATTTTTTAAATTTTTCCAATTTTGACTTAGGAAAAATTAAAAATAAACTTGAAAAAATTATATCTTGGCCATGGGGGGGTGGAAAAATTTTGAAATAAATTTTCCTAGGTTTAACAACCCCCAAACAAAATTACCATGGCATTATTTGATTTTTTCCTTCAAAATCAAATAATGTGAATTTTTGACTTAGGGAAATTAATTAATTCCCTACAAAAAATAGACCTTGCTTAGACAAAAATGGTCTATCTCCTCAACCCCTTATCTGAATGACATGGGACTCGAAGCAGTGGCTTAGGGGGTTTCATAGCAATTTTACCTTGCATTCATAGCCCCTATTACAAAATGCCAGTGCTTGAGCAATTATATTATTACATCCAAACTGAGTTAATTAACCACCAAGGGGTGAAATTAATTAACTAGAAAAAATAAATAAAAATACAACAACATCACGAAACTCCGCAAGACTCTATACAGATGCTTAGCATGGTCATGAATATCATTTTGAAGCCTTAGCCACCTCATGGACTTGACTGTTAGAACGCCCGTCACCACTTTGGAGGACTTTTGAGTGAAAAACCAAACCAATTAAAATCGTTTATTCAACAAGATTAATTGGAAAGGGAAAAAACACTCAATGAGGGGACTTCCCTAACAACCAGTTCCATGGTGTGGCATCCATATCATATGACCCATACTAGCACATATAATTACATTAATTTTCCCACGCAGGGGAGTGGACATTTCGTTTTACAAAGGGGCAATTGCCCTGCAGAAGTGAAAAAATCCTCAGATTTTTCCAAGGTACCATTTGTACAACTATGTACATCTTCATGTACATGGAGTTGCCACCTAGTCGAAATAGGTGGGCAACAATACCTGCAAGAATTGCAATAGCAATCAATGCTAAGCTATGATAATAAAGGCATTAAACTAGCATGTTTTAATCAACAGAGGAGACATGTTTTCTTGTGGCAGATTTCCTCACTAGATCCGTCAACATGTGTTCCATTCATAACTATAATTCTATGTACCAACCACTGCCTTGGGGCCAGAGCTTCTCAAGATTTCAACATCCATGCCGATTATAGATACTTCACAGTGTGATTATGGAGCAAATCATTTCATGTATTAGATTCTTTCTACATCAAACATGACAACAACATTACAGATTGTGTTTTAGATGTTTTAATACATCTGGCATCTGCAATACTAGGTGTACTTTTGACAATAATAGACGTTAACTTAGGCCAGACTTTAGGCCAATTTCAAGCTAGCTATCCCAAGTTAAACTGAATTCAAAATCACAAGTCATCAACACTAGTGAAATAACTAAGTCTAGGATTATATCTGAAAACATAATAAGTTATAGACAAATCAACCACTGGTTGAGCAGAGTCAAAATCAGCTCCTTGAGCATTTTTTAGTTTAGAAGCAATTTTTGTCAACTACAAACAAAAGCTATAAATAAATTTCGAGAACATCGAAATATTCAATCTTTGAAAACCTGTTCAGTTCAGACTTGTGTGTTGTGGTTTTGATTAAAATCCCCCAGAACTCAGTACCAGGCACAAAGAAATGCTATTTCCATATCCATGATACAGCTATTCAGCTTGTAGAATCTGTGGCTAAGGAAAACACCTTAAATAGTGTCCCATTAAATAAAAAGAGAGAAAGGTGGCAAGCTAGGGATTAATATTCTGTTAAGTAGGTTCGAATTATGACAGAAGGCCTACTTAATCCTATATAAATTTTACAATTTTGTAAGTAAAATTACCTTTTGCACTTACATATTGATCATTGGATGTGACCAACATGTTACGTAGTTTGCAAATTTTAGTCATGTTTTTCTACTGAGGCTTCAATCATCACAACAGTGTGCAGGGCCAAAGAGAAGATCAAGATTAGGCTGAAAAACAAAAACCTTTGTAATTTTGCGAGCATTTAACAGAAGAACAAAGAAGAAAGAAAGACCTACAGCTTTCTCGATTGACTCAAGGCGTTGTTCAACCTTTTCCTGATGAAGGTATCTTAAAGAATAACCTGCAAGAACAATCATTTTATAGTCAAAACCATATCCCAACTAGACATGAACATAGAAACAAATAAACAGCATTGAAAAGAAAGATTATCAAAGGGACTAAAACCAATTCAGACAATTTAACAGTACTCCATGGAGAACAAATTACAGTCAAACAGAAGCAGAAGGGAAATCCACTTTTTCCTTGATGACAAATCTTCCGCTATGTCATTTAAGCAGTTTAATCAAATTCCTTCTTACTAAAATACAGAGAACCTGCTTGATACATCTGGAACAGGAAGTTTGAAAGTATGACACAAAATGAAATTCGCATTCATGCAGCATAGTTTAAATAAGAAATGGCTGTAGTTCTAAACCATATAGATATCAATCTCTTATAGGTTCATTTGCACACATATCGACCAGAAATTAGCTTATTAATCTGACTTGAAACCCTGGATGCAGACTAATGTATTTGTGATATGAGAGAGCACGTATTCTTAGTTATGCCTCTACTGTACACTCCTTTTCATTATTGTCATTGTAAGGCTGTATGAGACAGTTGTGAGTCATTTTCAGAATGAGACAGTTGTGAGTCATTTTCAGAAAACCTTGGGTCTTTCTGACATTATCAGGAGTATTATTGGTGTCAAACAGGGATCTTCCTTCCCACCTTTACTCGAGATTTGCATCCCTGAGCTTGATGTTGTTGTAAATGAAACTTCGAAAGATATTCTTTGTATTATTATTATTATTATGATCATGTACTTTTGTTATTCCTCCTTTCGGAGATGTTTTCCCTCCAATTGAAGATGTCATTAATGTAATTGGTCATGTAAGAGTCAATGTAAAACCTCCATTGTAAGTCGGGGCAATAGTCCCCAAGATAAATATTATAAAAGATATTTTTTAGTCTTCCTAGGAGAAGTCGGCCCAATGAAGCTAAGAAGTCGGCCCTGTTGGGGTCTTAGGTCACACACTTGAAGAATATAAATAGGGAGGCGCCCTCCCTCATTTGGACACACAGCAATCAAAAGCAAGTTCGATCCAAATCAGAGAAAGACAAGTTCGTTGGGCAAGAAGAAGAAGAAGCTGCAAAAGTCATCTTATCTTTAAGTTTTCTATCTTTGTCTGACATTGCACTAAGTGACAAATCTATACAGAAGAAGTTGTTGGGTTTTCTCCCATGTGGTTTCCCAAGATAAAATTCTTTGTCTCTCTTTTGTGTTGTGCGTGTCTATCTTTCAATGATCCTAGGACATTAGATTAAAGATCTAATATATTTGAATTAAAGTGCAAACTCTAACATGGTATCAGAGCCACCCTGAAAGAAGGCACTTTACAGCTACAGAAACTAGGGCTTCCAAGATCCGACACTTTTCTCCACAAATTTTCTAGAAAAGAAGGTCAAGCTAACTCGCCTCAAGGAGGCACATCTTTTGGTGGAAGCAAATTCCAAATCATAAAAGCTTCACTTTTTACCTCATCACTACATCTGGGACAAACTAGGGCATCAAATTTTTGGAGCTTCCATCCACCAATCTAGGAAAAGAATCCCACTAGAAAACTCGCCTCAAGGAGGCGCATCTTTTTATCTAGGCAAAATTTCAAGATTCCAAGTTTGAAATTAGGGTTTCTCTGTCAAACCCTAGGTCAGCCAGTTCAAGAAGTAGGTTGGACACCTCAAATTGGTAAGATCTATTTCCATTTGAGGTTCTCATATCAAGATGTTGAATCATACCAAGCTTGAAGGAGTTGACAACTTCCAAGCATGGAAGTATAGAATCTCTCTTATTCTAGAAGAGAATGACTTGGACAAGTATGTCACTAACGAGGTTCTAGAGCCAAAGGGAGAAGAGGCCAACGCTACTCACAAGAAGAACATAATAAGAGCCAAGAGGATCATCGCAAACTCAATCAAAAATCATCTCATTCCTCGTGTCTCATCATTAAGGACCCCCAAGCAGTTGTTTGATGCTTTGATCAAACTATTTGAAGGGAAGAACATCAACCAGAAAATGACCTTGAGAAATCAACTCAAGAATGTGAAGATCCAACACTCAGAAACCATCCAGTCTTACTTCACAATGGTTTCTCAAATCAAGGAGCAACTAGAGGCCATTGAAGGAGAGATTGCAATGACTACCTTGAATGGTCTCCCAAGATCATGGGACTCATTCATTCAAGGGATATGATCCAGGAAGAAGTTAATCAAGTTCAGCAAATTATGGGAGGAATGCACTCAAGAAGAAGCTCGATTAGTGTCAAGAGAAGAGAAGATGGGAGCTGATGATGACCAAGCCCTAGCTACTCATAGTAAGAAGGATTGAAACAAGAGGAAGAATTAACCTCACAAAAGGCCCAAAAGATTCTAGAAGAACTATAGATCAAAAAGGGACCATTCAAATTTTAGATACTTCACATGTGATGAAAAAGGTCACTTTGCAAAAGATTGTACTAGAAACAAAGGATCCACAAGGACAAACAAGAAGAAGATGCATCATGCTCACACTGCTAAAGATGATGAACCAGCAAACAAAAGAACAAGAGAAGATTCTTCAAGTGATGAAGAATACATTTTGATCTCATCTCTTACAGGTACCGTCACCCATGGAAGCAATGATTGGCTTGTAGATAGTGGAGCTTCCAAGCACATGACAAGGTACAAAGAATCTTTTATCAACCTATCAGAACATGAGTCACCTCACAAGGTGAAACTTGGAGATGACTACCAATATCCCATAAAAGGGAGTGGAGAAGCCTCTTACAAGTTGGACTCAAGCAAATCAATGAAGATGAAGGATGTCCTCTACATACCAGGTCTGAAGAAAAATCTTCTCTCCATTTCAACTTTAGATGCTAAAGGATTTTGTGTTACATTTGTTGATGGCCAAGTACTCATGTGGCCAAGAGGCAAGACAATAGATGATGCAATAATAATTGAAGAGCAAGAGGGAGGCCTGTACAAGTTGAAGGGACAACCAAAACAAACCTTGGTTCATGACACTTTGGAACCAAGCGAACTATGGCACCGAAGGCTTGCACATGTACACTATAGAGCACTACCAATTGCAAGCAAAGCAGTATTAGGTCTACCCGAGATGCAAACAAAACATGAAGGCATTTGCAAAGGATTTGCGCAAGGGAAGAACATAAAGAAACCATTTCCTAGCAGTGAAAGCAAGGAAAAAGAAATTTTGGAGATAATCCACTCAGACGTATGCGGACCCATGTCATCCAATTCCTTAAGCGAGCATGCATACTATCTTTCTTTTATAGATAATTATTCTCGTAAAACTTGGATTTATTTCTTGAAAAGCAAAGACGAAGTTTTCATTAAGTTCAAGGAATTCAAAGCATTGGTAGAGAATCACACTGAAAGAAAGATCAAGACTTTACGATCAGACAATGGCGGAGAGTTCACTTCAGAAGAGTTCAAAGACCTATGTAGAGAATCTGGGATTAAGAGGGAGATGAGCACTCCTTACAATCCTCAACAAAATGGCATTGTAGAAAGGAAGAACAGAATGATAATGGAAGCAACAAAGGCAATGCTTCATGACCAAGACCTTCCAATGCACCTATGGGCAGAAGCAGCAAGAACAGCCGTGTATGTACAAAACATAACACCTCACTGTGTCTTGGATAACAAGACTCCATAATAAGCTTTCTCAAGAGAGAAACCAAAAGTCAGCCATCTCATAATATTCGGCGGTCATGTGTACATACACAACATTCCAAAGGAAAAGAGAACAAAACTAGATTCTTCAGGAAAGAAGGGCATATTTGTGGGATATAGTGACACATCAAAAGCTTACAGAATATACTTCCCAAGATTCAAGAAGATCGAGACCAGCCGAGATGTCACTTTTGATGAAGACTCAGCTTACAACAAGTCAAGACAATTCCTCATTGAAGAAATTGAAGAACCGGAAGCTTCTAGAACCAAAGATACAGTTATGGAAGAGATAATCCAAGAAGACCATGAAGACCATGACATGACAGTACCACAGAGACCTATAGATCCTGGGGATAATGCACTACTTAGGTCTGAGGTGTGGCAGAGATCAGACAAGATATTCCTTGGTCAAGGAAAGTGTTACCCTGCACCTATACCCAGCGCACCTTCAGCTGTTCCCCAAATAGAGAGAGGCCATCTTTTCTTACTAGGAGGGGTGTTATTCAACAGTGTGGGTCGTGGTCGAGCCCTTTGGTCCTTCCTTTAGGAGCACTATGACTTAATGGCACTGTTGATTGCCCTTGTTGGGGTTTTTTAACCCTGGGGTTGGTGTTATGGGCTCCTAAGGGCAGGTCACTAGGTCACATGACCCCACACTTGTTTCCTTGCATCGGTGACCTTTCTTTTAGCTGTGAGACCTTGGTCTCTCTTCATAGGCACCCCATACACCCCCCTAGTCCCTCTACACACTGGCGCCCTATCTCCCTGGGTTGTTTTCATGATGACGTCATCCTCCATTCCAGGTTGTTCTGCGAGTTTGGAGAGGGCGTTGAGGGATTTTCAGCATTCTCAACGTTAGATGGGGCATGACGCCCTCCCTCCAGCTCAATCCAACCTTCAATTCATAGTGATTTGCTTATTTCTAGCTATTTTTTTCATTTTGGGTAGTGTTTGGGGGAAAATGCCCCAAGTTACCCATAAACTGAATTATTTTATATTATTTTTGTTATAATTTTAAGTTGACATTTTATAATTTCAAATTGACATTTTAAAGGCATGTCGACCTCGTTATTTTTGTAAAGTGAGTGTGAGAAGGCTATAATTATGCCTCTCCTCCCTTCATTTGAACACAAGACAAGTGGATCAAATATTATGTTACCTTTTTACCCTCCTTAGGGATCTTGGAGTGATGCGCACCTCTTGAGGAGACTTATTTTTTGGTTTGAAGGCAATCTCTTGAAGTTTCTTTGGTTCATGCTCTTTGCTAAGTTGATGCTAAAATTATTTGCTTAACACATGCACAAGGAGGTATCTAAGGTCTTCTTGATTTCTCTCTGCGAAAAGTTGATGAATGATGCTTGTTTATGGATTGAATGGTATCCATTAATGTTGCATTTTGCCTGAATTAGGTCATTTATCAACCTTTTGTCAGCTTGGTATTGTGAAGGACATCCTCTAGGAGTCCTTTGAAGCTTGGGCTTTAGATCTCTGAGTTTTGCCCTAGCCTTTCTCTAACCAGCTCTTGAAGCTGTTAGGGAAAGCCCTAGTTTGCCAAACTTTGAAAAATCTCTCAAGGGGAAGGTTGGTCACCTTCCTTGATGCCAGGGTAAAACCTTAAATTGCATTTTCATGTGTTTATATTTGCATTTCCATGGTAGGACTAGGTTAATTTAGGTCCGCAATTTTATGTTAAAAAACCTAAAAGTAAAAAAAAAAAAATTGCATTTTTGGGCCCCCCCTAAAATTCCAGCCTCTTTCCCTACAATTTTGGCTTAGCCTCCAAATCCCTAAGAAACCCTAGGGAAAAATTCTATGAAGCCCTAAATATAACCCTAAATGGTCCTAAAAAGCTAACCTTACACCCCCCTAGCCTTTCCCACTGCTTTCCAACCCTCAGCCTCCCCAGAAAAGCCTCCCTACACCCTCGGCCTCACTCCTTGGGTCGTCTAACAGCCTCAGCCTGCCACCTTCCTTCCCTTATAACCCTAGGCCAGCCTCCTTTTCCCTTATTTCTCCATGCTCAGCCTTCTCCAAAGCCTATCCTAGGCTCGGCCCAGCTAGGGCAGTTTGTCCCTTGGCTGTAGCAGCCTATAGGCTGCCTCTTTAGGGCCTCCTACAAGGTCTGAAATTTATTGCATACCTTCCATTCTACTGGCTACCTTAAATTCTGCCACATAGAAGTCAAAAAAGGGTTAGTAAACAGTTTGGGAAAGGACAGTTAAATACTCACCACCTTAATTAAAACACTTAAATTCATTGTTACTTACAGATTTGATCAGATCTGACTTGAATGTATTTTGATGTTGATTGGACAATTATTGGATAAACTCTGCTTACTTCACTGCAGCATGAACTCTCTAGTTGAATGATCAGTTACTGTATACTTTGCTACTCTTTGTCACTGCACTGATTTGTGCTCAATCCCAATTTTGTTACTGCTGTACTGTCATAAACAGCCTGCTATATTTGTGCTTGCTTGTGAAAAAATGATACTAAAAACGGTTTGAATGACATACATGATATATACGAATTGGGTACTTGTCATTTGGGAATGTATTAATGAATGAGATTCGTATACTGATTTGCATTTGCAAGTTTCATATTTTTATATAGTATGTCTTCTTCATTCCTAAATCGACTCCAGAAAGGCATTGGTCACTAATATTGTTGTAGAAGATATAGTGTTGTGTTTTCCAAGTGTCTTGCAAAAGGGATCCCCCCTTGGAGGTTACGACACTCCAAAATAGTTTGGAGAAGTGACTAAGGTGACAGTGGTCACTTTCTCTTACATTTGCCTACAGGTGACAAGCCCTGCTAGTTCATCTGGTAACATTTTTGGCATCGTTGTCGGGGACCTCAAAATTAATTGAGGTGACTAATCCATGCACGAACGACACATTGGTAAATCTCAAGGTATGTCCTTGTTCTCAATATATCTATAATTTTGTAAAGACTAACTTGATAGGTTTATCCGGCGACTCGACAAAGAACTCAGCCCATCAAGCATCACTTTCTCAGTTACATTCTTGTTTAGTACTTCGATGAGATTGTTTTAAGTCTAACTTGGCAGGTCTCACCTGGTGACTCCCACTGAAGAAAATAAAAGTACTCTACGATGACTAGAAGGAAGCCAAATGACATGGCATCTTCTTACGAATTGTGGATGGATATATTGTATTTTTCACACATTCCAGGTTATCCACATCAGTATGTCATCAAAGATGATGGGAAAGCACTTTTCCCATTATTAAGTATCATGCAGCAACACATATTTGGGAATTCATGCAATTTCTCCAAGGAAGTGATATCGTACATGAAGACATCAGAATGAAGTTATTTTTGGACAACATAAGTGTCAAGAATTGGTATGAAGGATTCCCTCGTAAAAAAAAATCTTCACTCAAGCAGTTGATCGATACATTCAATGAGGATTGGGATTATGATATCGAGGAACATGTAAGAAAAGTCGTGATCAACCATATATGGGAAGATACATTGGGAGACAGTCTAAAACAAGATGCGTCTAATGAAGAAATCAATGAGGATATTGTTGCCGCTCCTGACCAACATGCATGTGTCAAAGCCCAAAAGTAGGCACACCGGCCCGATGGCAACTACGAAAAGAGTAGCCACTATCACCACACTCCTCTCTTCCTCGCTTTAGGTTGGCTCTTCTCCAACTCAAGGGGGGGTTCCCAAAGGTCTAAGATCACTAAGGAAGGAACAATGGCGGACAAGGTGAATTGAAGAGGCTTCTTTAGAGAAATGGTTGTAGCAAGGTTACTTGGGAGCGAGAAGTGGGAGCGGGAGCGGGCAGCAAAATTTTTAGAAGCTTCCAGTTTGGAAGTGTTTTTTATATAATATATATTTTTAATATATTTTGATGCATATATGCCAACAAATGCTTGTAGAATGTTGAATTAGTCATGGAAAGCATACAAACATGAAATAAACCATAACATGGTAAATCATAATACCATATAACATCATTCATCAACCATCAATGATTCAATCAATTATCATATACTAGTGAATTCATCAAACATAGGTCCATTATCCATAACATCAAGTTATCAACCTTACAGCTTCAGAGTTTAACTTCAAACTTCAAACTTGAATTGCCATGTAATGTTCACAAAATATACCATAATAAATATAAAAGAGTCAATGACGCAAGTTCTCGAATCTCAATAGTGCAAAAACTTGAAAGTACTGTAAATAAGAAAAGACAAGAAAAGTAGATTTTATGGAAGTTTCCTCTTGCCACGGGAAATTTCTAATTTCTTTTCTCGTTGTCTTTGTCCATGAACAAAGGGAGCGGGATTTTCATCCCTAGTAGCCACCGATGTTGAGTGGCTTGAGCCACGTCCAAGACTTGGTCCTGCATTGCTCCCCCTCATTGATGCAGGTGGGGGTTGTGAAGTTGAATCTGGGGGCAAAGATGGTGCATTTGGAAACAATGTAGCAGATGGTGGTGGCAT
The DNA here is from genome assembly GCA_001517045.1 of Pseudotsuga menziesii. Classification (NCBI taxonomy): domain Eukaryota; kingdom Viridiplantae; phylum Streptophyta; class Pinopsida; order Pinales; family Pinaceae; genus Pseudotsuga; species Pseudotsuga menziesii. The sequence goes on from LPNX010250558.1 coordinate 412,312, forward strand.
TGTTGTTGTTGCTGCTGCATGGTCATCCTCATCGCCCAAAAGCTCTTCCTCCAAGCGCTCTACAGTTAAGGCTCCATCCTCCAAGTTATGCTCCTCCGGATTGTTGTCCCAAGTGACATATGATCTATCGGTTTTGGCCCACTCACAGGAATGAGTCAACAACCTCAAGTTGTAATGTACATAAACCAAGCTTTCTGCCCGATTTTCATTTAATTGGTTTCTTTTCACCGAGTGGATGAAGCTATAGGTGCTCCAACACCTTTCTGCAGATGAACTGTTTACCACCTGTGAAAGCACTTTGGTTGCCAATTTATGCAAGCATGGGCATGATGAGCCATACATGTTCCACCACTCAATAGGAGGCGCCCTATCTCGATCTTTTATAGCATGCAAAGTACCAAACGGACCAATCTCACTGAGGTATTTGCTTAATTCGCTACGCAATAAGGCACATTCCTCTTCATCAGGGACCAACTTGTCTATAGCATCCATGTACCCAACCTGTACCTCTGGATCTGTGTGGGGCATTCTCCTAACCCCACCCCCAGGTGCTGGTTTGGCCAACCAAGATGGAGAATAATATTTTGGTGTTAATACATATGCTAAGGCATGGAGTGGAAGGTTGAGATGATCCCACTTTTTGACCACATGTGTGTGAATATGGTCATACAGGATGGGATCCTTCGATTCAACAATATCTTTAATCTGGCCCAACATGCTATCCATTTGCTCATAAACCTCCCCAATTACCGACTTATCTGTATCTGCAAACTGAATCATGTGATAAATGGGCTTTGTGAACTGCAAAACAAACTTGACACTTGCCCAAAATTGACCATCAAGAACTGTGTCTTCCACATCCTGAAAATCAAGCCTGTCAGATGTGGATGTAGCCCTATCTTTCAAGACTTACCATTATTCACTTGATACCATGCTAGCCAATGCCTCTCTTACCTTCAAAAGGCGCCTGAAGGTGAGGTAATAGCTAGTAAATCTAGTCTTTTCTATTTGTAATAGCTCTAACTTTGAGTGAGCGCAGAAAATGCCATGGGCATTGCTATGGTTGGTAATAAATCTTATCATGTGCTTACCCTTTTTGTACAATTCACCAATCCATTTGTATTCATTTTCCTTCAACTTAATAATGTCATGCATCAAAAGGTTCAATGTGTGAACCATACACCCAGACCAAAATATGTTGGGGTATTTATCTTCAATGATTACTCCCATTGCCTTACAATTAGCAGCATTATCTGTTATGACTTGGATGACATTGTATGGACCAATAGCTTCAATGTTTTTGAGTAGGAGTTCTGCAATGTTCATGTTGGTCTTGAATTTATCTGAGTAGTCATGTGCCGAAAGGAAGACTGCACTAGTAGCAGAGACACCAAGAACATTTATCAATGGCTTACCTTTCACATTGGTCCAACCATCTGATACAATTGATACCCCATACTCATTCCAAGCATTTGTGAATTGCCCCAAAGCATTTTGAATCTTGGCTTTTTCCTTGTCAAGCCCCACAGTTCTAGCTTTGTCATACCCGGGGCTCTTGTATCCTGTTGGGGCAGTGCGGATGGCCTCTACCATTTCATGCCAATAGGGTGAGCAAAGAACATTGAATGGTATGCCACATGCATAGAGAAACCGATACACTTTTGAATCCACGTCATCCCTACCACCTTGATCAAGGAAATATGATATTGTCCTGCCACGTGATTGCATGGGAGAGAATCCACTGCCTTGGGTGGATTGGGCCTCCAGTTCTTGGTGAGCATGAAAGGTCATGGTCATCCAATGATCGTTTTGTTACGTTTTGTGCTTCAAATTCTTCCTTCTTATAGAGGGCTCTTTATGTTGAATACCACATTTGGGCAAACACAAACTCCTACAGTTTTTCTTTCATCACATGGCATACACATAGATGTCTTCTCACACGGGTATATGAACCTGTGTGTGTCTTTTTACAATGGTGGCAAACAAATTTGGTGGTTCCACCCCCTCTAGTTCCTGCCTGCCTTGTGACATATTTCCACAAGGGTGTGGGGTCCTCTTTGGTTTTCTTTCAGCTTTCCTCCTCCTCTTCCCCCTCCTCTTCCTCCTCCTCCTCCTCCTCTCCATGGTATGTGCCACTTTCCACTTCTTCATCATCTTCCTCATTCCTCCTCCGGTTTCCAACCACCACCATCAAAATAACAAATGGAACCAACAAAATAAACCACAAACCCATCATCATGGTTGATGCCAAATGAAACTAGAGATTTAATCTGTTGCCTGCAATAGAATGAGGGAGGAACTAGATATTTAAGTTTTTAACAATGTACATTCTAGTCACTAGATTCTAGACTCTAGACTCTAGAATTTATATTCCAAGGCCAAGCATTCAAATTTCATACTATCATAGAAATCAAAGGTCAAAAAATTTCAAAATTTTAACACAAAGAAAATGACAAATGTTTAATTTACAAACTTACAAAGAACTTAGAAGGTTGTAGAACGGTAGAACATACCTCTTTGGCTCCTGCTCTCCAATGGTGGCAAGCTGCAACCTTCTCCTCTCATCTCCTCTCCTCTCCTCTTCTCTTCTTCTCTTCTTCTCTTCTCTTCTCCTCTTCTCTTCTCTTGCAAAGTGACAATGAGGTAGGAGAAGAGGGCTTTATCCCCCAAAGCCCTCCTCCTTCCCTCCAAAAACCCCTTTCCTCTCTTCTGCGGGCGTGGGCAACGTTAAAAGGAGGAAGCGCCTAGGGGAGTGACGAGAAGCGACTGGGGAGCGAACTAGGAAGCGCTGGAAGCGATTTCAGAAGCGACCAAGAAGCGACCAAGGAGCGAATTAGGAAGCGTCATGGATGCAAACGCTTCCGGACATGGCAAGGAGAGATTTTTTGGGGAAGGAAGTGCGCTCTGAGTTTCGCTTCGAATCAGGAGCGATCTAGGAAGCACGATTCCCTTAGTTCCCGCAATGCTTCAGTCCGAAGCAAGCTTCCGAAGCGGGGGCGTGGGGGGGGGGGGGCGCTTCCCCGCAACATAGGGTTGTAGTATAAAAGTGTAAATTGAATGGGTGATGGGAAGTAGGGAAGAATCATTCCTCAAGGAGAGACCAGTGCCTTTGTATCAGGAGGGGAAAATGGAGTCAAAGAGAATTCAAGAGGGCCTTGTGTCATATGTGACTGACGGGGAGAACCCGCATGATTGAGAAAACCCTGTTCAGTCCAGTGTAAAACGACCAAAAATACTTCTTCCCTTCTAGCTGCGGGAGGTGCGTTGTACACACAAGAGATCAATATCACACAATCAACCTAGATAAAATGTGAAGATCGATACCCGTACATGCATGCTTACAAAGGAGAAGAAAATAACAACTGCTAAACTTCTTCGCCTTCCAATGTGGTGAATACACCCCTCTATGGCCTCATACATAAACATAGAAGAAAGAAAGTTAAATCTAGTAACTTTTACACTTATTGAACTCATCAAGATAATGCCACACATCAAAGAGAATACTCAATTGAACATCCAAAAAACCACCTCTACTGAGTTTTTCTATTAAGTTCTAGGGAAAAATCCTCCCAGCTTTTTTCCCTCTTAAAAAGGAGAAGGCAGGTCCCTTTCATAGGAAAAAGCCATTCTCACTCTTGAAGAATTTTAAAACCCCAACCCGGTTCAAGTTTCAGTTTTTCATTGGTTAATGCCCAAAGCCCAAGGTTAGCATGTACATGAAAATTTCATAATTTTTACTGAAAACATCAACAGATTAAATTTTCTCTTTCTTTTGAATTCTGAAAATTGACAAGTAGCACTAAATTCTTACTCAAAAAATAAATTTCAGCCACACACATGAAATTTTTAATAGATTTTCGGTCAAATGACCCAAGAAAAACCCCGAAGGGAAAACCTGTTCTTCAGAGAGAGATTTTTATTTTCAGACAAATTTTACAAATTCCAAACAGCAGTACTTATCTCCTTTTCCTTCCTCGAAAAATGTGCCAAAATCACTCTGAACAAATCTGTACAGACTGTCAAAACAGCACCTCGAAATTCCTACTTGTACGGCTTCACACGTGTAAACTATACGAACTGGTACAATATGGCCTATCCCGAATTTCTCGAAATCTGTGCACTAAACAACACCTCGAAAATTGTGCTCTATACGCGCTGACACCAACAATAAATGTTGTACTTTCTCCTTGATTTTTGTGCAATCGTACGGCTTGGAACTGTACAGAATTCCTCGATTTCTATGCAAGCTTGCAACTGTAAATGCCTCAATTTCTGTGCCAAGATTTGTCTAGAAATTTGTGCCAAATGTCTTGAGAATCATGCCCATCTCAAGCTTTGGTTTCTCTGAAAAAATTCTCACTCCTCAATTTTGGTTTTTCTCAAATCCTTGTCTCCTTGCTCTTCTCCTCAAAATTTCTCTCTTTGTGAAAGTGAACAATGAATCATGAATGACTTGCCCTAGTCCTTTTTGTTCATGGCAACTTCCTCTTCGATCTAATGGTCAAGATTAGATAAGATGAAGGGTTCTCGTTAAATGCTCAATTAATAATTAATAAATGACATTTAGTGCACCTCATGTCATTTAATAAAGTATGAGCACCCCCTTTTTAAGTAATCACTCACTTAACATTTATTTAAATATAAACTTAGGTTAACCATGACTTTTATCTTTTAATGAAGTAACTTTAAAAATATAAAGTACATCTCACTTCATTAAATTAAAAAATTAAATATGACTAGGGGTCACCAATTAAAGTGTCATTGTCCACCCCAAGGCAATGCTAGGTGAACAAACACTTCCTCGGTAACTTTTCAACACTCCCTCTTACCGAGGAAGGTGTTTCTCACCACTCCCATCTTGTCTCTGAAATAAATGTTCTTTCCTCTTCCCAAAGACTTCGTGAGAATGTCTGCTACCTGCTCATCTGTAGAAATGTACTGTAACTCAACAACTCCTCTCTGAACATAGTCTCTGATGAAGTGGTATCTGATCTCAATGTGATTTGACCTGTCCTGAAACACTGGATTCTTAGAGAGCCTGATGCAACTCTGATTGTCACGGTGAATGATAGTGGGCCTCAACTCCTGATCAAATAAATCAACCATGAACTTGCGAAGCCACAAAGCCTAGCAACTAGCCTAACTGGCTACCATGTACTCAGCCTCTGCAGAACTCAAAGCAACGAAGTTTTGCTTCCAACTGAACCACGACACAACAACTAAGCCCAACCTGAAACAACAACCGGAAGTACTCTTCCAGTCTGAAGCACTGCCTGCCTAATCTGAATCCATGAAGCCAACCAAGTCCACTCCACATGACCTCCTATAGTCTAGACCATAATCTACAGTCCCAACAAGGTATCTCAAAATATGTTTTGCAGCTATCCAATTCACTCTCCTAGGCTACACCATGAATTGACAGAGAGTGTTCTCTGCAAAACTCATATCTGGTCTGGTGTTGACCAAATACATCAATGAACCAATGAGATGACGAAACAAAGTAGGATCCACCAACTCTCCCTCAGAAGCATGAAGCTTCTTCCAGTTTGTGACCATGGGTGTAGACATAGGTCTGCAGTCCTCCATCTGAAATCTCTTCAGAACATCTGTAACATATTTTCCTTGCCCCAAGAAAACATGTCCATCTTCTTGCCATACCTCCATGCCTAGATATAGTTCAGTTGAAGAGTAATCATATCCCCAGAGGCCTAATCCCCTAGAGAAGCTTTTTGATCAAAATGATGTTGCTAGAGATTCGAAAATGAAGCATGTTGATGATGTTGTTGAAGAGAAAAATATAGGAACAGAAGAAAATCCAAGGATCATAAAGCTGTCAAAAAACTTGCTTGTCAAAGAAAAAGAAGACTATGTCAGTTTGATGAAAAGATACACTATTGTTGGAGTATTGTTACAGAAGAACAGTCAGAATGTTGAACAGCCTATAGCCTTCTTTAGTAAAGTGTTAGGAGATGGAGAGTTGAAGTATGACATTATGGAAAAACAAGCATATGCCCTGATTAAATCTTTGAAAGATTTTAGAGTTTATGTTCTTCATTCACATGTCATTGCTTATGTTCCTAGTAATGTGGTGAAGGGCATCCTCACACAGTCAGATCCAGAGGGAAAAAGAGGCAAAATGGATTATTGTGTTACTGGAATATGACATTGAAATTAAGCCCACCAAGCTGATCAAAGGACAAGGACTTGCAAAGATTATGACAAATTCCAACTGTGAATCCTTGCAGCTAAATTTTCTGACCAGTGATTCAAATCAGCTTGACACAGAGGTGCAGGTAATGCCTGATTTCTCTGTATCTCCATGGTATTCTGATATCGTGTATGTGTTGCAAAATTGACAGGCTCCTACAGAGTTAAGCAAAACCAAAGCAAGGTCAGTAAAGTTAAAATCTGCCAAGTTTTGCATTCGGAACCAATACCTTTATTGGAAAGATCCTGGTGGAATTTTACTCAATTGCCTCTTGGAGAATGAAGCTAAGCAAACTATGAAGAAATTTCATAAGGGAGACTATGGTGGACATCATTCATGGAAGGAGACAGTAAACAAGATTCTGAGAGCTGGTTTTTATTGGCCCTCAATGTTTTCAGATGTTTACAAGGAGACTACTACATTCCACCAATGTCAGATCTTTGATGGTAAGAGGAAAGCGGTCCCACTCCCTCTCAATCCAATATTAGTAGAAGCACATTTTCAGCAGTGGGAACTGGATTTTATTGGGGAAATAAATCATAATTCTTCAGGACAACATAGATGGATTTTAACAGCAACTGACTACTTCACTAAGTGGATTGAAGCAATACCTACAAGAAGGGCTACAGAGACAATAATTATGGATTTTCTTAAAGAGAATATTTTGGCAAGATTTGGCTGCCCCGAAAGGATTGTGACAGACAATGCACCTGCTTTTAAATCTAAGAAAATGATAAGTTTTTGTCACAAGTATCATATCAGTCTCAATCATTCTACTACATACTACCCACAGGGTAATGGACTGGTTGAATCTTCAAACAAAAGCCTAGTGAGAATCATTAAGAAGCTGTTGGAGGATAACAAAAGAGCTTGGCATACATATCTGAAATATGCTTTGTGGACTGACAGAATCAGCACAAAAAGAGCAATTGGCATGTCCCCTTTCCAATTAGTATATGGAGCTGACGTGATTTTTCCAGCATCTTTGGGAGTGCCAGTCATGAAGTTATTGTAGGCATAGCAGGATGAACCAAATCATGTGCAAAGAAGAATAAATCAGATCATACAATTGAATGAGTTGAGGGACAAAGCCTATGGTAAAGTGCAAATACATGAAGAAAAGATGAAGAACACTTTTGATAGGAAGGTAAAGGAAGAAAAATTCCAGATTAATGGCTTGGTTTTGAAATGGGATGCTCCCAGGGAAGAGAAACATGGGAAGTTTGATCACATGTGGGTAGGTCCTTATATCATTGCAGCATACATAGGTAAGAATGCATTCATTCTCTCTGTTGAAAGGAGGTCCAGTCAATGGACGGTTTCTCAAACATTACTTGTCCTGAAGGAGGAGGTAATTTCCGTATCATAGTTGTATATATTTCTCTACTTTGCAAACAGTACAAGTGGTGAGCCAAAGGACTTGAAGCCCGAAGAGAAGGCTCTAAGATCTAGAGGGGTAGCCATGTTTCTATTTTTTCTTTATGTTTACTTACAGAAAAAAGCAAAAATAAGAAGTTTAAGGATTTCAGAAAAACGTTGAGAGTCGCCCCATGGATTTGGCACCTGGTTTACGGGGTTCTTTGCTACCTCGCAGGGAGGATAGCATCCCGAGTTGGAGCCAGTTGTTAGCACCCTTTCTAGGTTTAGTAATTGGTAGGGGATTTGGACAGTGAAAAGAGGAATAAGGTTTGAAAATTTTCATATCATATGACCTTAAAGATTGTTGATGAGGGTCTACGGGTGTTTGAAGGGACATTTCTAGATTAAGAATGCCAAATACTTAAGAAGTTCTGATTTTTTATCTTGAAAATGCATGTAAATGGAGAAATCCGCCCTTAGTTGAATGATGACAAGGAATGGACAGTCGGGATACGTAACGCAGAAAATCCAAGGCCCAAAATAATTTCCGCCAAGGCAAAATCGGGAACGGAAAGGCGAAAAAGACAAATTTTGGTGTAAAAAAGTGATAAAACCCGACTTCCGCCCCCCCCAGTCCGGGATCCAACAGCCCAGAACGTTTCCGCCCAAGATCAATGGCTCGGAAAAGAACAGAGAGGCAGAGATTGGAAGGCGAAAAACTTAAGGATTTGGTCGTGAAAGGTTGAAATTTCGCATTCTGCGATCCGCCAGATCGACGGTCCAAAGAGTTTCTGTGAAGATCAACGGTCCGGAAGAGAGCAGAGGGGCAGAGATCGGGAAGCGAGGAACTTAAGAATTTGGTCGTGAAAAGTCGAAATGTCGCTTTCCGCGATCTGCAAGATCGACGGTCAGGAAAACTCCCGCACAGATCAACGGTGCAGAAAGGCACAAAGAGCAGAAAACGGAAACACAAGGTTTCCGGGTATAAAGAGTTGAACTTCCGTTTTCCGCGATCCGCAAGATTGACGGTCGGGAGAGCTTCCGCCCAAGATCAATGATTCGGAAAGGAGGAGAAAGGCAGAAATCGGAAACAGAAGAATTTGGTCGTAAAATGCAGAGATCTCACTTTCCACTTTCCGCCAACACGCAGCTTGATCTTAGATCAACAGTTGGGAAAGTTTATGTCTAAGATCGACAGTGCGGAAAAGAGCAACATGTGCACGAGATAAGTAGCTTTCTAGATTTGCAGAATTGTTTAAAGGGGTGCATGTTTCAATGGTCAAGATTTATGGTGGAGTGGATCTATGGTGGAGATTGATTTCGTTGAGTCAACTTGCACACTCAAAGGTTTAGATCGCCTGCGCGATGGAAAACGTGCATAAATGACATGTCCCCTTCCCATTGGATATCGAGCATGGAAATTGGGAGTACAAATGTCACTTTATGGAGCGCGATGGTACATATTTCAACGGTGGTGATCAAAGGTTGAATCAAATCAACGTTGAACATTCATTTCGTTGATCCAACTTGCACATAGAAAAGAACTTTCCAAATTGGTGAAATGGCTTAAAGGTCTGCAGGTTTCAATGGCCGAGATTGATGGTGAGGTAAGATCAATGGCAGAGAACAATTCCGCTAATCCAACAAGCACAGGGAAATGAACTTTTGAAATTCGCGGAATTTGGTAGACCCCGCAGCTTTCGACAGCCCAGACCAAGGCTTAAATTAGACCCACGGCTGAGAAAAAATCCGCTAATGCAACATGCACGGAAAAATCAACACTTGAAATCAGCGGAATGCGGTAGGCTCTTAAAGATTGAACGGTGGAGATGAAAGCATGATATAGATCCACGGCTAAAATTAATTTCACGGATTGAAGGTGCAAGGAGGAAGAAGATAAGTTATGTGCGAAATGGAGATAAAGCGTGGATAAAATCAACGATGCAGATCTAATCTGGGTAAGATCTACGGTCCAAAAGCGATTTCGCAGGTAAAGATACAGGGAAGGATAAAAACTGTTGCAAGTCGGGCAGAAATCCTCTGATCAGTCGTTTTCAGCAAGCAAGCCTGAGTACTTGCTGTCAAAACTCCCCAACCGATCCACCATGCCCGTTCCAGCATGCTTTTTTGTTTGGTTTATGATCATGGCGAATCTGCCAGATCATCATTTGTTAGGATTTTTATTTCCATGCTGTAACTCTTTTGGCTCTGTTTCGAGGTTGGTCTTGAGAACCTATGACACTAGAAATATGCCCTCAATAGAGGAAGACAAGGTTGGAACCCGTGAGATTTTGTGTTATGCATTTTGTGATCTATCAATAATAAAATTGCAGAGCCGAATGTTGCTTTTGTTGCTATAGAGATTCATGTGTATTTCGCAGTTACAGTCTGTTATTTCCTTTCTCCTGTGCATGTTTTTCCTATTAAACTCGTCATTATGTGTTCTTCATATCTGGAATAAATGTATAATAGCTCAGACTTCATATTGATATGCTCTGGCTATTGTTTCAGGTATTCACCAAGCCCTCCTTCCAAAATTGATGCAAAATTCATCTCTTAGGTGCTCTATGTTGATAGCATGTTCTTGTTCTTTCTTTATCACCAGACAAACTGCTATTGGACTGTAACCGAGTGCTACCTTGCCTTTGTAGATCTTCACCTGCAAATTGTTCTGTAATTCATGAGCATTTGTGAGACTCCATAGCCCAATTTTGCTTGCCTTGTTTCAAACACAATTCCATCTGAAAGTTTATTTTACTTCTATATCTGGCTCTATTAAAAATCAGTGAGAGATCCCTCACTAGGAAGGAAAAAGCCAGCTTCCTTTCTTAAAGTGGTTCTGCTATTACCTTGGGATTTACCTTCCATAACCTTGGGTACATTCTGAGTGCTAACACCGTGGCTAGAAACATTGGGGACTTTTATCTTAAATGCTGAAAAGAAGTTTATGACATTTCCCTACTAAAAGAAGAAAATCACATTGCAGGACATTAACATGAAGTCAGAATCAGAAGTCGCGTCATCTGAAGACCTCAGAGAGATATCAAAGGTGATGTCGCAGGGAAATGAGAAATCAATACAGACAATACACAAGGATTTCGACAAGGTTATTGCAAGTAAAGAAGAAGAGATCTCTCATTTAAGAGATCATAATCAGAAATTACTTCTGCAAATCAAGAAGGCAAAGGATAAAGTTCAATGCAGTCAAAAGTTAGAAGAGAAGATTCAAGCTCTCCAGCAAAAAATATTGAGAAAAGATGAAAAAAATTTCACCCTAAAAAGGGTAATCAAGAACTAGAGGAACAAATCGAGAAGTTAAAAGAGGACAAACAGTTGCAAGACGAAAGGTTTGAGAAGATTCAAAATAATAATAATCTATTAGAGAACAAATTAGTTCAAATCCAGAAGGAAGCATCCAGATTCCAGACTATCCAAAAAAAAATTCCAGCTGAGGAAGAAGAAACAAATACAAATTCATTTCCCATCACAGTTCAAAAGGAAGTCAATCCAGCAGAAAAACAAGCAACAAGAACTCCTTACCGACACCCAAATTACAAAAAGCATTTTGACCAACGACAGGGTCAAAATGAACATAAACAAAGGAGTTATAATTTCATAAGCGAAAGAACAAAAAATCTACAACCTAAGCAAAAAATGGGAAGATTTATCCAACAAGACGATCAACAATCACCTCCAATGAAAATAGATCTCGAATGGACCACACCACAGACGATGCAACATTTTTTCTTTGGAATTCGTAATTAGTATCGTCTCATTTCGTCAAGTGTCGCAAGTACTAAAATAAAGGATCGAGAAGATGTCATTACAAACAAGACATCAAACGAAGCCTTGTCTTCTCTAAGCTTTGAGGACAAAGTTTCTCTTAAGGGGAAGGCAATGTTACGTAAAAAATATATAACATAATAAGACATATAACTATATATAAACATTATAAACATTAAGTATCAATAATAATTATTAATATTAATAATTAATAACTAATAAATAGAAATGATTAATTAATTAATTAGAAAAAAAAGTAAAGAGATGTACCCTTTCATTTGAAAAGGCACGATAAGGCTTATATAAAGCCCTACCAATGTAATTGTTAAACAACACATCTTATATCTTTTATCATTTTACATTATATTTCATTCATGGAATATTTATATTATTTACACTATGTCTTCCCGTAAGAAACAATTCTTTTTTGTTTCATATACTAGGAAGCTTCATCAATAGAGACAACTTGTGTCGAATCTTTTTACTTTCAGCAAACTAGCTTACTGACATCTTCACTATACCTCAACTAAAGGCCATCTTCACTTGCTTATGGAAACCTACTAGTGTTGGAGTTATGGCGTTCAAGGGGGTAATATGTAACATCTTCTCTTCCTGAATCTTGTTGTGTTGAAATATTGTAACTTTGAAGAATATTCTATTGTATTTTATTATTGTAATTTATTTGGAAATGTTTTATTCCTCCGTCGGGATGTTATTATTGTATTTGGTCATCATAAAGTCATGAGGTAAAACCTCCATTGTAAGTCGAGTCGATAGAACCCTCCAAAAATTAATATTATATTGTTTCGAGTCTTCTAGGTAAGTCGGCCCAGTTAAGTTGTTGGGACGACCTAGCTAGGGAAAAAGTCAAGTGGAAGATAAAGTATAAATAGGATTGATGTGCTCCTCATTTGGACACACACTCACTTGTGTAATTCGCATAGGAGAGAGAGAGGGAGATATCTACAAGGAGAAGGAGCACTTGCTTGGGGTTTTGTCCCTGTACTTTTGATCATCTATATTGAGGAAGTTTTGTTGGGTTTTCTTCCCCTAGAGGGTTTCCCAGGATAAATCTGTGTCTATCTTGTGATTGTGTTTCTTTTAGTGATCCTGTATATGCTATTGTTGTGAAATTGAATTGAATACTAATGTTATCTGTCTTAGCAAATTGAATCTTAACATGGTATCAGAGCTAGCCTGAATAGGACAGCTTTCACAAGGTGAAACTCTCTCCTTTTTCCCTCCGGCAAGAAATTAGGGTTTCTGTCAAAGTTGGAATTTTGGAAATCTGATTGCATAGAAAGTTGGGCCTCCCTAGGGTGCATCTATTGAGCCCTAGATCGAAATTTTTGAGTGGGTAGATCTCCGAGAAAGTCAAACCCTAGTTTGAATTTGGACCAGAAAACTGCAAAAAACCATAAAACCCGAAAACTGCAGATTAAAATTTCGCTAGTCAATTTTGAGAGGTGAAAATTTGGAATCTCCAAAAACCAAGTGTACCAGTCAATTCGCCTCAGTCAAGTGCATCTCCTGGTAAGGTCAGTTTTGCATTTTGAGAAATTTCATTATTTGGTGATCTCCTGTATAAGATGGCCCCAAGCACTAAGCTTGAGGATAAGCTAGAAGGCATAGAGAAATTATGAGCATGGAAATATAGGATTGGCCTCATTCTTAGACAGAATGATCTTGACAAATACATCAAGGAAAAATTTGCAGAACCTGAAGAGGATGAAGCTAAGGAGAAGCACAAGAAGGACCCGATTAAGGCAATGAGGATCATTGTTGATTTTATCAAAGACCACTTTGTTAAACTAGCAGCAACAAGGAAGGTCTTCCTGCATACATGTGTTCTTGCATGCAGAAGACTTAAATTAGAAAGCCAATTGCTTTTAATTATTTTTCCTAAAATAATTAAAGTAATCTAATTGTTTATTGACTTTAAGTGAAAGTGAAATTAGGGTTTTCGCTTTACCTAAAGTTATAAAAGAGAGATCAATTGGTGGAGAGGACACAGTTGCATTCCGACAGAGACAGAGGAAGAAGTGTGAGAGAGAGAATTTTGACGAAGAAGACGAAGGATCACTAACTCAAGAAGACAGCCATAAATTGCAAAGGAGAGAGACAGGAGACTTTGGTGGAGGTACACCATACAACAACAGCAGCAATGTACAATCGTACAGTAGCAGGTCGTACAGCAGCAAGTTGCCTTGGGAATCGTGCCATCTCACAGGTTTTTCTCAGTGATTTTTGGGTGTTTCGATTTTGCCATCTAGGGCATAAATTGATTTTCTGATATTGTAAAAGCTCTTTATTTTCTTAATAAAAATATCCTCTCATACTGCCGCACCGATTTTCCCATCTTGGGTTTTGTCCGGGGGTTTCTACCCAAAAAGATTGTGCCCTTTCTATTGATGTGATTGATGTTGTAAATGGTTCTCAGTTTTATATTCTGTTGCATACTATAAAGAAGTTCATGTGCAGTTATTTCAGTTAAATTTAAATATATTGTTTTAGCCCTAGTCGTGCTTCAAAGGAAAACTTACATGGTATCAGAGCTCTGGTGAGCTAAAGCTGAGAGATTTGCAACAGCAGTGATAGATCAGGGGCAGATCTATTGAAGACACAAACTTAGATTGGAGATCTAGGGTTTGACAGGCAACACTTCACTATGGTCATGCAGTTGAGAGTTGAGGATAGACTCCAGGGTGCTCAGAACTTTCCTACATGGAAAAAAAGGATCACAAGGATCCTGGACGTCGATGATGCAGAGGAGCACATTGACTCCACGAAGGTTGCACCCACAGATCCAGCAGATTTAGCAGCTTGGAAGAAGATTGATTCCAGAGCCATGTTGATTATCATGGATGGAGTGAATGACCATATAGTCCCTCACCTTTCTGGTAAGAAGACTGCAGCAAAGATGTGGAGGACTTTGGAGAGTCTGTACCAAAGAAAGAACGAGAACCGCAAGATGGTGCTGCAAGAGAGAATGCACAACACCAAGATGGCCAAGGGAGAAGGAGTGGTGCCTTATCTCACGAGGCTCACACAAATCAGGGATGAGCTTGGAGTTGTTGGCTCCTAAGTCACCTGGTTCGAATTCGTGTTCAAGTTCGACGACTTTGAAGTTCGACAAAAATTCGCCAATGAAAATTTTTATGATAAAATTCGACATTAATTTCGAAAATTTTATATATATATATATACTTTAATAAAATTCAATATGATTATTAAAAACACTGATAAAAATGAAAATAAATCATTAAAATATCATTGCTAAAGCAATTTAAATATAAAGTAAAAATAATAATAAAACTTTAAATGTAAAGTAAAAATAATAATAAATTGTATAAATTTTTATACGTAACATCACCTATTTAATAATAATTTATTTATAAAAAACACTTTAAAATTATATCTGCATTAATATTTAATGATTAAACAAAAATTTCAATGTTGAACTTCAAACTTGAGGGCGTCGGGCAAAGGCTAGGGAAATACTCGGACTGGCAGCACGATGGCCAGCAAAATCCCGACGGCAAACAATTTTGGATAAATCTTTGCTAGACTGCTAGAAACTTATAGTTCCAGCCGAGGGTGTAGCACAGACTCCAGAGTCCAGAATTAGACCAGCAGCACAGCGCGAGCGAATTCGAGACGGCAAGCATGAGATAGCTTTTTATTATATAACACGTTTTTTCTGCCGATTTAAACGATTTCAAAAGGAAAATTTAATCGCTATAAAACTTGGTTCCTGTTTGCGATGAAGTGCCACATTAAATTTGGCGAATTTCAATGAACAAATTCGACCGCCGAATTTCGATTTTGAAGGTTAAAAAACGGCGAATGAGGTGACTTAGGTTGGCTCTAAGACAGTGGATGAGAAGCTAGTTCGAATAGCTCTCAATGGCTTCACTGAGCCATGGGACACCTTTGTCAAAGGTGTTGTGGCTAGGGAGAAGATCCCTAATTGGCAGAGACTATGGGATGACTTTGTGCAGGAGGAGACCCGCATGGGTCAAGGATCAGGCTCATCTAGCAGTGCCCCACAGATTGTGGATGAGGAGGCTCTAGCGCTTACAGGGAAGAGAAAGGGTAAGGCAAAGAGGAAGAAGGATGGTAAGAAGAACCTTGACGTGTCAAAGGTTAGGTGTTTTATCTGCCACAAGCAGGGACACTTTGCCTCCCAGTGCCCCAACAGGAAGAAGAAGAGTAACACTCAAATGGCTGGATCTACAGAGGTGGAGGAGTTCAACAGGAACCTTGATGAGGATTTTTGCTTGATAGCTTGCATGGCAAGCACCACAAGGAGCAATATATGATACATCAACAGTTGAGCATCTAGTCACATGACTGGACAAAAGAGATTCTTCAGAGACTTGCAAGAGGGTGGAACAGGGATCAAAGTTGAGCTGGGTGATGATGTGCGGTATCAAGCACAAGGAGTTGGCACTGTTTCATTTGAGAGGGAGTCTGAAAAACCCCTCAGTTTTGTTGATGTGTTATATGTTCCAGGATTTGACGAAGAACCTTATATCAGTCTCCACTCTGGAGGACAAGGGATATCAGGTGAAGTTTCGTGACCATAGAGTGTATATCAGGCCCAAAGGGTCAGATGGGAGCTTGGATCAAGCGATTGGCAGAAGGAGCGGGAAAGTGTACAGACTACACTTTGAGCCTGCAAAGGCTCTAGTCAGCAGCGGCAATAGTCAGGGTGAGTTGTGGCATAGGAGGATGGCACACTTACACCATGGAGCACCGAGGCTCTTGAGACAGGATGTCATTGGAGTTCCTCGGGTACAGGAGGAGAAGCAAAACCACTACAAGGGTTGTGCTTTGGGGAAGAACATCAAGAAGCCTTTCCCACAGAGTGAGCACAAGTCCAAGGAGCCCTTGGACTTGGTGCATTCGGATGTATGCAGACCTATGAGTGTCCATTCTTTCAGTGGTTACAGTTACTGCGTAACCTTTATTGATGACTATTCCAAGAAAACCTGGATCTATTTCCTAAAGGCCAAATCAGAGGTCTTTGAGAAGTTCTGAGAGTTCAAGACTCTCGTGGAGAACCAAACAGGAAAGAAGATTCGGGTGTTGAGGACATACAACGGGGGTGAGGACACCTCCAATGAGTTCATGGAGTATTGTTCGACAGAGGGGATCAAGAAGGAGCACACTATGCCCCATACCCCACAATAGAATGGAGTTGCAGGGCGGAAGAATAGGACTATGGTAGGATCAGCCAAGGCCATGATATTTGATCAAGAATTGCCACTATTCCTTTGGGTCAAGGCATACAGGACTGCAGTGTACATTCAGAACAGGTGTCCCCACACAGCTTTGGGGAGGAAGACGCCCGAGGAGGTCTTCACAGGCACTCAGCCAAATGTGAGTCAGATTCGCATTTTTGGCAGTGTCTGTTATAGTCATGTTCATGCTAACACTAGAAAGAAGTTGGACCCTTCTGGAGAGAAAGAGTTACTTGTTGGACACAGCAAGACTATGAAGGAATATAGAGTTTACGTTCCTGCTCACAAGAGGATCATTGTGAGCAAAGATCTCCAGTTTGATGAGGACAGGGCCTTGCAAAGATCTATGGACTTACCAGCAGAGCAACAGCCAGCACAGGATTCGAGGGTCAAGTTGAAAGAGCTAGATGAACAGGGACAGGTACAGACACAAGGCATAGGTTCTTAGTTAGAGGGAGTCAGGTGCACAGGATCCTCCTATCTTTGATGGGGAGGATGAGCATTAGCAAGAGACGGACGTCCAGCAGCCGCAGCAGGTAGACACTAGGCCAAGGCCTAAGTGGTTCAGGTCCATAGTACAGGATTCCAAGCAGGTGGATCTTCCACAAAGATCTTTTAAACGGAGTGTACCACTAGAGAGACTCAGTTATATGGCACTAGTGACAGAGTTGATTAACTCTGAACTTTCCAGTTTTGAGGAGGCTGCACAACATGAGGTTTGGCAGGAGGCTATGGTTGAGGAGTATTACTCCATTATGAAAAACCAAGTATGGGAGGTTGTGCCGAGGCCACAAGGCAAAAAGGTGGTAGGATCCAGGTGGATCTACAAGGTGAAGCATGCAGCAGACAAAAGCGTGGAGAAGTACAAGGCACGCTTCATGGCTAAGGGGTCTCATAGGAGGAGGGTATTGACTATGAGGAGACCTCTGCCCCTGTACCCAGGTATTCTTCTATTCGAGCCATTATCTCTTTGGCAACAGAGATGGGTTGGTGAGTCCATCAGATGGACATCAAGACTACCTTCCTCAACGAAGTGATAGAGGAGGACGTATATATTGAACAACCAGAGGGGTTTGATGTGGAGAACAGGGAGACGCATGTATGAAGGCTGCATAGAGCTCTTTATGGGCTCAAGCAAGCACATCCCATCTCTATCTATGAGAGATGGGATTTCAGCGGAGTGAGGCTGACCACAACTTGTACTTCTTGACAGGTGAGGTGCCTCTCATACTGGTCCTATATGTGGATGATCTATTTCTTACAGGAGATGAGAGGCTGATTGGAGACTGCAAGTCCAACCTTGCAGTGGAGTTTGAGATGAAAGACCTTGGGTTGATGCATTACTTTTTGGGCTTAGAGGTTTGGCAGAGAGATGGATGCTTCTTCATTGGACAGGGGAAGTATGCAGTAGAGATCTTGAAGAGATTCAGGATCGAAGACTACAAGCCCATGGCCATACCTCTAATTTCCAAATATAGGAAGATTGATGCACCAGGGTCTGACAGATTTGACCTACCTTGTATCGTCAGCTAATCGGATCGCTTATGTATATGGTCAACACTCGACCAGACATCAGCTTTGCAGTCAACTCTTTGAGTCAGTTCATGGTGGACCCTCGGAGAGTGCATTGGACAGCTGCGAAGCACATACTTCGCTACATCAGAGGTACA
The DNA here is from genome assembly GCA_001517045.1 of Pseudotsuga menziesii. Classification (NCBI taxonomy): domain Eukaryota; kingdom Viridiplantae; phylum Streptophyta; class Pinopsida; order Pinales; family Pinaceae; genus Pseudotsuga; species Pseudotsuga menziesii. The sequence continues at coordinate 430,578 of LPNX010250558.1, forward strand.
GTGGAGTATGGATTGGTTTATGAGCATAGGGGGAGTGTACAATTAGCAGGTTTCACAGATGTTGACTGGGCAGGATGTGTAGAGGACAGGAAGAGTACTTCAGGTTGTTGTTTCAGCATTAGATCAGGGATTGTCTCTTGGTTCACCAAGAAGAAGAAGTCAATTGCATTGAGCTCGACAGAGGCTGAGTACATGGCAGCCAGCATAGCTGCTTGTGAGGGTATGTGGCTGAGGAAGTTGCTTTCAGGGTTGTTCGAGTGTGAGCTAGAGGCTACAGTAGTTCACTGTGACAATCAGAGTGGCATCATGCTATCTGAGAATCCAGTGTTCCATGACTAGAGAAAACACATAGACATCAGGTACCACTTCTTGAGAGATTGTGTTCAAAGAGGAACCATCCAGTTGGAGTACATACAGACAGATGAGCAGGTGGCAGACATTTTCACCAAGGCACTTTGCAAACGAAGTTTTGTGAAGTTCAGGGATAAGTTGGGGTTGTTACCGAATCCCTTCCTCGTTGAAAGGGAGTGTTAAACTAGAAGCAACAAGGAAAGTCTTCCTGCATGCATGTGTTCTTGCATGCAGAAGACTTAAATTAGGAAGCCAATTGTATTTAATTATTTTTCCTGAAATAATTAAAGTAACCTAATTGTTTATTGACTTTAAGTGAAAGTGAAATTAGGGCTTTCGCTTTACCTAAAGTTATAAAAGAGAGATCAATTGGTGGAGAGGACACAGTTGCATTCCGACAGAGGCAAGGGAAGAAGTGTGAGAGAGAATTTTGGCGAAGAAGACGGAGGAGCACTAACTCAAGATGTAATATCCCAAATACTGATATTTTCTAGTTCTATGCAAAAGTACTGAAATAACCAGGCATGCAAGTTCGCTTTCCCTATATTATAGCTAAATTTAGGGTTAGGGTTTGCAGGATAGAATGAACACTTACCACTGATAAGCTGGTTGAAATTGCTCCAGAGAGAATACGCATGCAAGATAAACTGAACTGATGAAGAGATAACCTCTTTTTTCTCCGTAATACCCCCAATAGTCTGAATCAGCTAAGCTTGACGTTTTTTATGAAGGGATGGTCAGTTTCAGCTGAAAGTTGGTCGAAGTGTAGGTACTCCTGTGTCGGAGAGGATGGTCGGAACATGCAGGAGTTTGGACCCCTCCAGATACCCTAGCGAACTGATCTACCTGTCTGGTGCTCACGCCCCCACACCTCTGAATTCTGCTGCTAGCTGCTCCAGGTAAGCAATCTGGTGGCTAATAATCACTCAAGGCAGTAGAGTGATCCTATCAATGAGGATGCAGGCCACATGCAGAAGAAATATGGTGATCCAGAGTCCCGGTGAACGACTTGGGTTTCCTAGCTAAATGCCCCAGCTGTACAGATGAACCTGCAAATAATCTTCTAGCATACACGGGAACACTGAATAATGATGAATGCAATAGATGCGGTGACAAACCTAGATGGTTTATCCTGAATGAGACTAGGGCAGATATCTCACTGCCGAAACCCTGTTAGCTGAAGACGTCGTCTTCAACCCCAACTGCTGTGGCCGCATGCTGTGCTGCTACTCAGGAGATCCAAAATCAATAATAATCAAAAGGTATCTCTTTAGGCTCCCTCATTCTTCTTAAATAGATCCTTCTATGCTTTTAGGGTTCGCATGTCCTTTTTAGGGTTTGTGCTTTTACTTTTGCATGCATGCTATTCTAATTTGATGTTGACTTTTAAGACTAAAGAGAAAAGGCTTCTTCTAGCCTACTGTTGACTTTAGTACTGAATGTGTGTCCCGAGTTGTTCTAAGTACCAAATGTCCTCAGACAATCCCCTCTTATGTAGTACCCGCTCGAAATCGGACAAGGACATTACACAGGAAGACAACCCTAAATTGCAGAGGAGAGAGACAGGAGACTTTGGCAGAGGTACACCATACAGCACCACCACCACCACCGTACAATCGTGCAACACCACCACCATACAACCGTACAGCAGCAAGTCGTACAACAGCAAGCTGCCTTGGGAACCGTGCCATCTCACAAGTTTTTCTCAGTGATTTTTGAGTGTTTCGATTTTGCCATCTAGGGCATAAATCGTTTTTTTGATATTGTAAAAGCTCTGTATTTTATTAATAAAAATATCCTCTCATACTGCTGCACCGGTTTTCCCATCTTGGGTTTTGTCCGGGGCTTTCTACCCAAAAAGATTGTGTCGTTTCTATTGATGTGATTGATGTTGTAAATGGTTATCAGTTTTATATTCCACTGCATACTGTAAAGCAGTTCATGTGTGGTTATTTCAATTAAATTTAAATTTTAAATATATTGTTTTAGCCCTAGTTGTGATTCAGAGGAAAACTTACACACTTGATTCGTCAAGTGTCATCCAAGGAGACCCCGAAGGAGATGTATGATGCCCTAGCCAGAATGTATGCAGGAAGGAACATCAATAGAAAGATGAATTTGAGAACTCAATTGAAGAGTACCAAGATGTACCAAGGAGAATCCATCCAAGACTACTTCACAAGGGTCTCCCAATTCAAAGAGCAACTAGAAGCCATTGGAGACTCTGTTGATGAAGATGAGCTAGTTATGGCTGCTCTCAATGGTCTCACTAGACCTTGGGATTCATTCATCCAGACTATGTGTGCCAGAAAGGAAAGCATGAAATTCGACATTGTATGGGAAGATTGCATCCAAGAGGAGGCTAGAGTAGCCAATAGAGAAGCTCTACTTAAAGAAGGTGATCAAGCCCTAGCCACCCATACCAAGAGAGGAAGAAGTCAATCTAACTTCAAGAAGGAAAGCTACAAGGAGTCTCAACCTCACAAGAAGTTCCAAAGGACAAGAGGAAACAATCCAGGAAGAAACTACTCCAACTTTCAATGTTTCAATTGTGACAAGCTAGGACACGTTGCCAGAAATTATCCATTGAAGAAAGAAGAATACAAGAAGAGGAACAACAAAAGACACCATGCACACCTAGCTGAAGATGAAGATGAAGAAGAAGAGGAAGAAGGACCTCGAAGAAAACAAGCAAAAGAAGAAGATGCAGAAGAGTATGTATTATTCTTTGCACACACTAGGTCTGTGACACTTGGAGAAGATACATGGCTTATTGATAGTGGTGCTTCAAAGCACATGACGGGACAAAAGAAAACTCTATCAAAACTTAAAGAGAAGAACTCTCCTCAAAAGGTATCATTAGGAGATGACTATCAATATCCAATCAAAGGAATTGGTGAAGCAAGCTACAAGCTTGATTCTAGAACCCCCATGAAGATGAAGGAAGTCTTATATGTACCAGGTTTGAAGAAGAACTTACTTTCTATCTCAGCATTAGATAAGAAAGGATATAGGGTTGCATTCATAGATGGACAAGTACTTATGTGGCACAAAGGAAAATCAATTGAAGATGCAGTTGTCATTGGTGAAGAAGAAGAAGGCTTATATAAACTCAAGGGACATTCAGAAACATCCCTTGTTCATGAGACCACTAGCCCAAGTGAATTATGGCATAGGAGGCTTGCTCACATCAACTACAAAGCACTACCCCATGTGAGCAAAATAATGATGGGTTTACCAGATTTGAAGATCGATCATGAAGGCATTTGCAAAGGATGTGCAAAAGGAAAGAATATCAAGAATCCAATAACGACGAGTGAGACAAAGACTAAAGGTACGTTGGAATTCATCTATTCATATGTATGTGGTCCAATGCCCTCCACATCCTTGAGTGGTTATGAATATTATGTTACATTTATTGATGACTATTCAAGAAAGACATGGATATATTTCTTGCAAGCAAAGGATGAAGTATTTGGAAAATTCAAGGAATTCAAAGCCTTGATAGAGAATCATTCAGAAAGAAGAATCAAGACACTCAGAACAGACAATGGAGGAGAATATACTTCAAAATATTTTGAAGCCTTTTGTAAAGAAGCTGGAATCAAGAGGGAACTAACTACTCCCTACAATCCTCAACAAAATGGTGTTGCGAAAAGAAAGAATAGGACCATTATGGAAGCAGTGAAGACAATGATAAATGATCAAGATTTTCCAATGCATCTATGGGTTGAAGCAGCAAGGATGGCAGTTTATGTACAAAATAGATTATCCCATAGTGCCCTTGAATTCAAGACTCCAGAAGAAATGTTCACAGGAAAGAAGCCTGAAGTGAGCTACCTCAAGATATTTGGTTGCCCAGTATATGTTCACATACCAAAACAAAAGAGAACCAAGTTGGACCCTTCCGGAAAGAAGGGAATATTTGTTGGATACTGTGAAGTCTCCAAAGCCTTCAAGATATACATTCCAGGATTCCATCACATGGAGATTAGTAGAGATGTAACATTTGACGAAGAAGCAGCTCTCAAGAGATCCAGAAAGTGCCAGCGTGAAGAAGTATATGAAGAAGATGTACCTCCCAGAAATGTAGAAGTTGCACCCTCCCCCGAAGATGAAACACCAGGAGACCATGATATGCTAGAACCTCAAGAACCTCCTACTATGAATATGTCATGAAAGAGAAATCCTGCTTGGGAAAAAGAAATTATACAAGAAGCGAAGAAGTATGGAGCTCCAAAAGGCTCCACAAGAGTAAGCAAGAAGCCAGCCATTTTCCAGTTATGTGGATCAAGAACCTACCAGTTATGAAGAAGCTATACAGAAGAAAGAATGGGTAGAAGCAATGACTGAAGAATACCAATCAATAATGAAGAATGATGTTTGGGATATAGTTCCCAAACCAGAAGGAAAAAGTGTGGTATCTTCCAAGTGGATCTACAAGATAAAGCATGCAGCTAATAGAAGTATTGAGAGATACAAGGCAAGGTTTGTGGCTAGAGGATTCTCTCAAAATGAGGGAATTGACTATGAAGAGACATTTGCGCCAGTAACAAGGTACACTTCCATTAGAACCATCATGGCACTTGCATCCATGATGAAGTGGAGTTTACACCAGATGGATGTGAAGACAGCTTTCCTGAATGGTGTTATTGAGGAAGAAGTGTACATAGAACAGCCACAAGGATTTGAATTTTAAGACAGACGGACTCACATATGCAAGTTGAAGAAGGCTCTGTATGGATTGAAGCAAGCTCCTAGAGCTTGGTATGGAAGGATAGATAGCTTTTTGACAAGCTTGGGATTTACCAAAAGTAAAGCCGACCCTAACCTTTAGTTTAAGGTTATGGATGATGAACCTGTCATATTATTGTTGTATGTGGATGATTTATTTCTGACAGGAAATGAGAAACAAAATGTAGAATGAAAGAAGAAGCTCACTGAAGAATTTGATATGAAAGACCTTGGATTGATGCACTATTTTCTAGGTCTGGAAGTATGGCAGAACCCAGAAGGAAACATTCTCAACCAGGGAAAGTATGTTGTGGAAATCCTAAAAAGATTTGATATGTTGGAATGTAAAGCCATGGCCACACCCATGAATACCAACCTCAAGCTATTAGCAGATGAATTGTCAGAGTTAGTGGATGTGACTCGGTACAGACAGATTATTGGGTCGTTAATGTATCTGACTAATACCAAGCCAGATATACGTTGTGTTGTGAACACCCTGAGAAAGTATCTAGTTGAGCCTAAACATGTTCACCTGGTAGCTACAAAGCATGTGATGAGGTACCTAAAAGGTACTATAGACTTTGGTCTATACTATGTTGGAAATCTTGACTACATATTGTATGGTTATACAGATGCAGATTGGGCTGGAAGTGTCTCAGACAAGAAGACCACCTTAGGTGGATGTTATTGTCTGAGATCCGCCATGATCTCATGGTTTAGCAGGAAGCAGTCCAGTGTTGCTCTCAACACAAATGAAGCAGAGTATATAGCAGCTTGTTCTGTTAGTTGTGAATCCATATGGCTTCAGAAATTGATGTCAGATCTATTTGACCTGGAGTTGGATACCACAGTGATTCTATGTGACAACCAGAGTTGTATAAAGATGACGGAGAACCTAGTGTTCCATGACAAATCCAAGCACATAGAAATCCGTTTTTTTACATACGGGATATCGTACAGAAGGGAGCTATAAAGCTCCAATACGTGAGCACTGATGAGCAAGTTGTTGATGTGTTGACTACCTCTGTCTCGAGTAAAGTTTGAATACTTCCGTGACAAGCTTGGTGTGGTTCGAAAGGACCTTCCTCGAAAGGGGGAGCAATGATGATGATGTTGCAGTGGGATTGTATCATCCCTGGACATTAGTCCTAAAGTGATCCGCAAACTTTTGTCTCTATGATGTGGTTGGGATTGTATCATCCCTGGACATTAGTCCTAAAGTGATCCGCAAACTTTTGTCTCCGTGATGTCGTTAGGATTATATCATTCCTGGACATTGGTCCTAAAGTGATCCTCAGAATTTTATCTCCGTGATGTGGTTGGGATTGTATCATCCCTGAACATTAGTCCTAAAGTGATCCTCAGACTTTTGTCTCAATGATGTGGTTAGGATTGCATCATCCTTGGACTTATATCCTAAAGTGAAAGGGATTGACCATCCAGTAATTGGATCATGTGTGTTGAAGGTTATGTTGCTGCAGATGATGCTGTTGCTGATCGAAAGATCACGTGTTGTTGCAGATGATGTTGTTGATGATCGAAAGATCAAGTGTTGCTACAAATGATGTTGTTGCTGATCGAAATATCAAGTGTTGCTATATATGATAGAGTGATCGAGTGCTGCAGAAGATGAAGATCAAAGATGAAGACTCAGCGTTGTAGAAGATGCTCCAGTACTGAAGATGTTCCAATTGCTGATGTTGTTGAAGAAAACTTCCAACGAATTATAGATGTATCACCTTGATGTTGTTGATGATGCTCTCTCTCCTTGCTCTTACTATTGATGATGCTCTCTCTAGTTGTCAGTAGAATACCCTTCTCGTTAAGGGGGAGTGTTGAAATATTGTAACTTCGAAGAATATTCTATTGTATTTTATTATTGTAATTTATTCGGAGATGTTTTATTCCTCCGTCGAGATGTTATTATTGTATTTGGTCATCATAGAGTCATGAGGTAAAACCTCCATTGTAAGTCGGATCGATAGAACCCTCCAGAAAGTAATATTATATGGTTTTGAGTCTTCCTAGGTAAGTCGGCCCAATTAAGTTGTTGGGGCTGACCTAGTTAGGGAAAAAGTCAAGTGGAAGATAAAGTATAAATAGGAGTGATGTGATCCTCATTTGGACACACACACTCACTTGTGTAATTCGCATAGGAGAGAGACAGAGAGATATCTGCAAGGAGAAGGAGCACTTGTTTGGAGTTTTGTCCCTGTACTTTTGATCATCTATATTGAGGAAGTTTTGTTGGGTTTTCTTCCCCTAAAGGGTTTCCCAGGATAAATCGGTGTCTATCTTTTGATTGTGTTTCTTTCAGTGATCCTATATATGCTATTGTTGTGAAATTGAATTGAATACTAATGTTTTCTATCTTAGGATATTGAATCTTAACATGTTGAGCATTACAAGGGATGTTCTTTTGTGATGTAATGCCTCCTCTCTGAGGCCCCCTGTTCAGAATAAGGGAGGGCGCTGATAACAAGGGTGTAAGCTTCTTCAGCCACGGTTGAACCCTGTATTATGTTGGGTGCCCATAAACACACTCTCATTTGTATTTCAGCCACGGCCAACCCTATATTGAGATGGGTATCCATAAACCTACTCTAATTTATATTTCGTCTACAGTCAAACCAATATTGAGTTGGGTATTTATAAAACCACTCTCATTTGTATTTCAGTCACAGCGAACCTTATATTGTGTTAGATATCTATAAACCCACTCTTATTTATATTCCCATTTTTCTATGTGACCTCATGTTCAACTTAAGAGGGGATATTGAGAATGCTGTAAGCTTCACTTTAGGCCATGACCGACCTTATGTAATCATTATATTAGGTTTAGGTAAGGCCAACCTAATCAATAATGGTTAGTTGTGTGAGAGCCTGCAACCCTTCATGAGGAAAGTGCCGTACTACATGAGATGGGTATAAGTAAATCATCTCTTATTTGTATCTCATGTCGGATGATCAATTCCATTCTTTCATTCTTTATACAAGTGATTAGCCTATTGCACTCTCTTTTGTTCTTGATTGTTATGGTTGTGGTCTCTACAGCACTTATCATTCAGCTCTAGCACACTTGTTATGGGCTTTATGTTGTACTTCCCTATTGTTGTTTCCCCCTTTGTTTATTGCAGGATTTAGGGTTTGCTAGTTGGTTCCATTCCATCCTCCTCACTTTTGTGAATATCATTATGCAACATCATTTATCTCTTTAATCAGTTGAGGTAACTTTAATGTTCAGCGAATATTATGACATAAATTCAGTCAACTTCCCAGGTTAAAAGATGCAATTAAAGTGTGAACAAAGCATTGACTCAAAATCTACAACATATTTTTGCTATGTCACCCACAGATGTATTGACTGGTAGCAAGTTTTTCAAAGCCATATGCAAATTTCATCATTACAGACCTCCAAATAAAAACAGTATAGTTCATTACAATTTATGTTATTTGCAATTCTTCTCCAACAATTTAGAAGAGAAAATATGCAGTATCCACTATACTAGGGCTTATTCCTTCAATCTGAAGGTATTATTATTTGAAAGATCATGGACACTTTGTAATGCACCCATTCCTGTGATATCTTTCAAAGCAGGTTTTTTAAATTAGTTCAAACATTCACTAGGCAGGGTTATTATCTCTAAGAAAACAGATAAATCAACAAGGGTCAGTTGCACTTATGGATTTCCCGCGATAATAGCTTAAGTATGGAACCTTTAGTACGTACAAGGTACTTTGAGAAAGGCCACAAACCAGTTAAATTTAGTCAAAAAGTAACTACTTCTTAAATCAAATATAGAGTGAGGAAAGTGCAAAACTTGAAAATAATCGGAAGAAACAGTAAGTGTGTGGGTGCCTACCTAACATTTTGTGGCAGTGATAAGCACCCCAAGTAAAATCTAGGATAAGTAATTAGTTTCTTAATGCTGCCAATCTGTCTCTAAAGGGGCAACTAAGGCTCACTTGAACACGTCTCAAAACTTGCAGCTTCTTCACTTATGTGGAAGTTTTTAATGTAAAGCAATTCTATTCTAATCAGAGTTACAAATATCGGCAATTTATCGCCAACATCGCGATATATCACGATGTCCAACCCACGGCGATATTATCGTTAAATATCACACGATTTTTTCGTGATGTTTAGCAAAAATCGCGAGTCGACAAGTTAACATCGCCTGTCTGCCGAGGATTAGTTTTATATGCCTTTTTTGGCATTTTTTATCGATCTTTTCAGCAGCGGATTTGTTTGGTGGAGAGCTAGGTTTGGTCGATTGAATCTGCAATGTTCTGTGGAGGAGAAAGAGCACCAGTTTGTGGAGGAGGGAGAAGGTAAAACGTAAAATGCTGCCAGGCTGCCAGCTGCTCTGTGGAGGAGAACGCTGCACTCACGGTGACTCCAGTAACCAGTCAAGGTATGGTATACAGTATACTGCGGCCTGCGGCCTGCCACTAAAATTTAAAGTTTGAAACTTTAATAAACTGGTTAATGAACATTGTATTTGGCAATCTGCCACTCATGGACTGTGGGTAAGCGTTTGCGGACTGTGGGTATTAGAATTTAGGGTAAGCCTGTAAGTGTATATATATTATATAATATATATTATATATTACATTTCTATTTTAAATTTTAAATTTTATTTAAAAATTAATATAGAACATCAAGGATTAATAATTTAATTAATAATTTTATTCTTAAATTTAAAATTTAAAATGCTTGGAAATGACTTTGATGATGATCTACTTGATTACAAAGTTCAAACTTCAAACTTCAAAGACACGATTCATATTTTATGTGTGATGTATCACTAGACGTCTTATACATCTTATATATCGGTTTTCTTTCCATATTCATGTAGCAATGTGTTTATTTGATGTTCTTGTTGCTTTAGATGTTTAGAAAATTGAAAAAAAAATTAATATTTCTGTATTTTTTTTAAGTTGCCGATATATTGTCGATGTTTGCCGACATTTTCGCCGATAAATCCGATAATTTCTTTTTGGACCCTCAGCGATATATTTGCCGACACGATATTTGTAACACTGATTCTGATGTCCATCTTTTAGCAGATTACTCCACCATTCAGTGAGTAGATTGTCTGAGCTGGGCAGATTGTACCCCATATTATACAAGGGAAAAATACATAGCACTGTCTTTGCTTTCTTCTGTCAGTAGGTCATTTTTCAGAATAACTTGATCTCACAATAGTTGAATTTGTTACTAGTACAGGGGGTACTAAAGTCCAAAAGTTGCCCACTGCAGTAGAACACCCACTAGTTGTTAAAAATATTCCCAGTCACAATAAGGATGAGATTTTGTCTACAAAAACAAAAGGCAAATTGCTTTAGATTTAAAAAAACACTCCTAGCATTACAAAATTGGACAGGTGTACTGATGTTGGGTCTTGTTCAGCAATAACATATACAAAGTAAAAAAAGAATTATTGATTTTGTAATGTCAAAACTTCATCCATGTATTTATGGAAGGAAATATGAGGACCATGTTTTCTATGAGAAACTTAGAGAGAGAAACCTAGTGATCTTGCTTCTTATCTGGACAACCAAAACTGATCAACACCCATGATATTCCTTAGCAAATGCATAAGAAAACTGTCAATAGGATGTATCCTAAAACTTCATAAAACCTGGCTGTTAATGTCAAACATAAAACCAAGAGACCTTAAAAAACTTAAAAGAAGAATACACCATAGTTGACTAGGTCAAATTTTCTATATATGCACAAATCAATACTTGTATCCTTATGCAAGCACGTAAAGGGGAAGTTCCAACAATCATATTAAGTTTTACAAGAAACATATAGTAATTGTTCCAAGCAGAAAATACACTCACCTCTGTGTTGAGGCCTGACCACTTTCCTGACAACCCACAAAACACCTTGTGATGGCAGAAAAGTGCTAATACAACAAACTGAATGACTCTTTACAACCCTCAGTGGTGTAATGTGCCAAGTGGATCTGAACTAGAATTTGAACTCCTGTGTCAAGCTAACTGTTATGGTTTGCCAAGATGTAGTGGTTAAAGGCTTGTTCAAAGACCATTCGAGGATATTGCTGTAGCATCTAATTGGCAAATCAAACTTGAAGTTTAACATCCACCTTTTTATATACTGCTGTAGGGTGTTTGTCTTGAACTAAGATCTGATTTTAGTGTCACTGATGTAGAGTTGGTTAATGACTTATGTCAAACACTTCCAGTGTTCTTCTGCTGTAGCTGATTGATAATTATCAGACTTCATGGAACTCATTTTTAGGCCTTATGTTGACTGGTTTAGCATTTTCTCAACAGTATAAATGTTTGGTAATCAATAAAGATAGTATTGCTACTCAACAGTGAACAAATGACACCTAAACCAGATTTATGAGAACATATCAGATTGTATATATTTCAGTCAAGAGCAGCATTACATGCCTGGGAAAGAGTGCCAGAAGGTCTGAGTTATAAAATCTGAGATTTAAGACATATGCTGCTACATGGGTATAAATCTTCACTGTAGCCATGACCAATCACATAGTAGAAGAATTAAAGAGTGCTGTAGATACTAACCCAATCTGAAGGTTTATGGCACAACTTAGTCGTACTTGGTTCTGGGTAACTTGACAACACTTCTCAATTAACTGCTGTAGCAAACTGAGATTTATGGTCTGAATTCTTTTGGGTGATCTGAGTGATGACTTTTGTCAAACACTTTGCTTGCAACTGCTGTAGCTTATTGTTGTTCAATTTGACTGATAATGCCCACCAATACTTAATTATCTACAACAGTAGTTTTCCGAAGAATGCAAGGAGATAGATCTTGTTCTTAGTGATTTAACATTGCATATTTCATATGGCAAAGTGAAGTATCCAACATTCATAACATATTACTGTACCCAGATAACAATATGGAGCAAACTAACACCAATAATCAGATTGTAAATAAAAGGTCCAGATATGAAAGTTTACTAAACAAATACATGCCTGGAATATGCGAGAGGAAACCCTTGTTTATCTATTTGCAAGGTACTGTAGATGCAAGTACAAAGGTAAAACATGACAGCAGCAAACACAAAGATCAGTCTCCAGAGCTGTGCCCTCCATAATGGCAAATGAGAAATATAAGTGCGCCCTTCTCCTCAGAAGCTGGAAACCCTTGAAATGGCTGCGCTTATGTTGCAGGAAACGCCTAGGTAACAGGCGTACTAGTACCGGAAACTTCCCGAAACGCCGAAACCAGTACGAAACACTGCCGAAATGCCGACAGCCGTACCATACGGCTGTTGGAGTTTCGGCAGCATTTCAGCCTGTGCGGGTGGCGTTTTGGCATCAAATCTTCCTTTTGTGCAAACCCTAAATTAGAATTGCATGCATGCAAAAAAGTAAAGTGCAAACCCTAAAAGTGACATGCAAACCCTAAAATCTATATAAGAAGGTTAGTTGAACCAAAAAGGACATCTATGATCATTATTATCTTGAGTTTGGTTTCGAGAGCAGCAGCAAGTTGGGGTTGGAGACGGAAGTCTTCAGCTAACGAGTGTTTTCGATAGTGAAATCTATCTGCCCTAATCACATCCAGGTAGATCATCCAGATCTATCATCAGTTATTCATTGTATTCATTCTTGTTCAGTGATACAGCATACAGAGAAAGATATTATTGCAAGTTCATGTCTTATTGCTGGGAAACAACTGGGATTATCCGAACAATTCGCTTGGGTTCAGAGACTCCTTATTTCTTCCACATGTCATCCTCATTCTTCTCAGTAGGCTCATACCACTATACTAGGTGATTATTAGTCCAGTCTTTCCACATCCAGAGCAACTATCAGCAGAAACGTGGAAGAGGGAGGGTGTTACCCATTCAGAGCATATCAATTCGCTAGGGCACCAAAAGGGTTCAAAACCTATGCATGCTTCATCCTATCTCTCCGGGGAACCCATACTACCACTCCTAGAAAGTCTCAACAGCATCGGCCACCTATTGCATCAAAAACATGAAGAATAGCACTAAAGTGGGACGTTTTCCTAGCCTGGGCGTCAACTCCTGAAGATCAACACGCTTTCACCTTTATCCTGATTGCATGGCATGCATGCCTCCTATATACTGAAGGATTATCATAGCTATAATTATTGCTATGAGTCCACACTCTTACTGAAATCTTATTTCCTATTTTTTCTCCAGATCTGCTATATTTTAAGGCTTTTTAGCACGGCATTATTTTGCATGCAAATTTTATTATATCTCCAACACACCTGAAAAACATAAACCACAAACATATTATCAAAACAAGGGTAGAATACCAGTTGGGATATTACAGTGGTATCAGAGTATGTTCCCTGCCAGTTGTGGGCTCAAACATGAACAATAAATGAATCCAGAAGAAACTGCTTTTGTAACTTGTAGAAGAAGGAAGAGTAGGTACACGAAGAATCTAGAATTTGAAGATATTAAGTTGGAAGACACAGATTCAGACATGGACCCAACAAGGATACACTCTAATAGAGGAAAGGGAACAGGGGAAGAGGAAGATAGGTTGGCATTTCATAGCATGGTTAGTGCATTCAATGACTTAGCTAAAGGGCAGAAAAGGTGTTACATGCTATAAACAGGTTGGCTCTTAAGCCAGAACAGAGTCAGAACAGTCTACCGATTTCACCAAGAGATAGAGGATCCACCAGTAGTAGCGGAAAACATGCGTACACTCATATGCAGAACACTCCGCACATATACAATAAACCTTCCAGACCTACTATGTCTCACATTCTGGAAAATCCCCTTACAGGACCAATCATGCCAGTTGAACCTAGTGAACCATTTGGGGCCTATCTGCAGGAATACAAGGATTTGGGGGATGAGTTCCATTCAACTATGTCATTCTCAGACTTCTGCAATATGAAAAGCAGGAACCGACCTAGGAACTTTAACAGAGGGTTTACTTAGAACTATGAATTACAGAAAACTGTGGGCAAGTTGACCATTCCTAATTTTGAGGGATCTCACGGTTGTTCGGCGAGAATATGGATCCAGAAGTTGGATACGTATTTCCAACTAAACCCTATGACTGAAACGAACGCCATTAAATTGGCTACTTTACATCTAGACGACAAGGCTCATGAGTGGTGGTACCATGGGTTAGTGGCGCTGGGTCACAACACCATCAGTTCATACAGTGATTTCACACAAAGGCTCATGGAGCGGTTTGATAAAAGGGACCCAAAGATACATTTCAGAGAGTTAGCAAACTCAAACAGACTGGCAGTGTCGAGGCCTTCATATCAAAGTTTCAAAGAATAGCAGTTATGGTTACGGATGTGTCCGAGAGCAGGTTGGTTATGTTATTTACAGAAGCTTTAACAAATCCTTTATGTGAGTGGGTGAAAGCCTACAAACCATCCACTTTACAGGATGCCATCAATAGAACCAGAGATCTACAAGATTCAGTTCCCAAAAACAGGTTTCCGGTTAAGACAAATTTCCCAATGAAAGACAAAGACAAGAAACCCTTCCAGCAAGAATGGCCAAAGAAAAATTGGGTGGATGATGAAACTAGGAAGGAACTTAGAAGGAAGAAATTGTGCTTCACTTGTCAGGAACCATGGATTCCAAGTCATAGGTGCGCAGGGAAAGCAAAGGCACGCTATATAGAAGTCTACTCAGATAGTGAAGAGGATGAGCCTGAACAGGGAACAGCCGAGGAATTTAAAACAACAAAGGAGGAGTCACTTCAGGGTGAATTACCAGGTGGAGTTATTGCTACATTGTCTGGAGTACCCAGATTTCATACTCTTAGAGTTAGGGGAGTAGTACAGGGCCATATGGTAGGTGTGTTAATTGATGGGGGGGCGGCCCACAATTTCATAGATGCAGCATGGGTGGCTAGGCAGGGTATTCAGATAGAGGAATTCGAAGGATTCACAGGAGCAATAGCAGGAAATAACAGCATGGAATGCAACCATTGGATTCCCAAACTAAATGTCACACTGGGGAACTACAATATGACCGACTCATTTTATGTGGTAAATCTAGCAGATACAAATGTAGTATTAGGGATTCAATGGATTTATTCTATAGGGAAATATACTACGGAATATAGGACAATGGAAATGGAATTCCAAGGACAAGATGAAAAAAGGGTGGTCTTGAGGGGTATGAACACTTATCCCCCCAAGCCAGTATCATGACAGAGGATGGAGATCGTACTCAGACAGGGTGACATAGAGTGGTCAGCCGAATGTTTTGTCACTTTTTGGAAGCCTCCGATAATAACACCCAACACCCGATAGATATACAGGCAGTACTACAGAAACATGAGAAAGTATTCAGAGATCTTCCAGCAGGTCGACCACCAGACAGAGGGTTCGAGCACATTATTTAGTTAGAGGAGGGAACACAAGCAGTCATCACCACTCTGTACATGCATTCCAAAAGGTACAAAGATGAGATAGAGAAAACAATTAAGGAATTGTTGGAGTTAGGTTACATACAACCAAGTTCTAACCCATTTGCATCATCAGTAGTTTTGGTAAAAAAGAAAGATGGCATCTTACGGATGTGTATCGATTACAGGGCCCTCAACAAGAAAACCATTAAAAACAGGTACCCCATTCCCAGAATTGATGAATTAATGGATGAATTACAAGGGGCAAAATACTTCTCAAAAATTAATCTCCGATCAGGTTATCATCAAATCCGAGTAAGGGATCAAGATATTTCAAAAACTGCTTTTCGTTGCCACTTTGTTCATTATGAGTTCTTCGTCATGCCTTTTGGACTTACCAACGCCCCGGCAACTTTTCAATCTTGCATGAACCACACCTTCAAGGCTCAGTTGCCGAAATTTTTACTTGTGTTCTTTGATGACATTTTAATTTACAGTAAAACTTGGGAGGAACATTTTAGACACCTAGATGTGGTACTGGAAATTCTGGAAGAGCAATCTCTTTACAGAAAAATGTCTAAATGTGAGTTTCGTATGCAAGAAATGTTATATCTAGGGCATGTAATAAGCACAGATGGAGTACAAGCTCATATGGAAAAGATTAGAGCTATCCTAGATTGGCCTACACCAAAAAATGTAACAGAATTGAAGGGATTTTGGGGCCTTTGCACTTATTACAAGAGATACGTTAAAGGGTTTTCTCAATTGACCGCACCACCACAAATCTTACAAAGAAAGGGGCATTCAGTTGGACAGAAGGGGCACAACAGACCTTTGAAAAAAATGAAA
The DNA here is from genome assembly GCA_001517045.1 of Pseudotsuga menziesii. Taxonomy (NCBI): domain Eukaryota; kingdom Viridiplantae; phylum Streptophyta; class Pinopsida; order Pinales; family Pinaceae; genus Pseudotsuga; species Pseudotsuga menziesii. Next base: position 446,886 of record LPNX010250558.1, read on the forward strand.
AAAATAATGAGTTCATGTCCCGTTTTGGCATTACCCGATTTCACGCAGCCATTTATAGTAGAGTGTGATGCTTGAAGAGAGGGAATAGGGGCAGTATTGATGCAAAACCATCACTCGATTGCATTTGAAAGCAGAAAACTTAAAGATTATGAACGCCGCTACTTTATATATGATAAAGAAATGCTAGCAATCTTACATGCCTTAACAAAATTCAAGCAGTATTTGGTGGGAAGCAGGTTTAAAATTAAGATAGATCACAACAGCCTCAAATACTTCTTAGAACAAAAGGAGTTGAATGAACGTCAATAAAAATGGGTCAGCAAGGTACAGGCATATGACTTTGAAATAGAATATGTTAAAGGAAAAAACAATATTGTAGTTGATGCATTATCAAGACGACCAGCCTCATTATCACTCTGAGTATATCTATCGACTGGAGGTCTCATCTCTTGGTTGAATATTCAAAAAATAAATTTGCTTGTGAGTTGTTAGACGGACAAATACATGATGATAGGTATAGGGTAATCGACGACATCATTTACTACAAGAATCGGATATAGCCCGTTCCAGAATCAGCTTTAAAAAAAAAAGGTTTTATAAGCATCCCATGATTCATTATTATCAGGGCATCAAGGTTTCTTGAAAACTTATAGACAGATTAGAGAGATGTTCTCCTGGAAAGGCCTCAAGGAAGATGTAGTACAGCATGTCCAAGAGTGCAGTATGTGCCAACAGAATAAAATTGAACACACGCATCCGGCAGGGTTACTTCAGCCATTACCTAGATCGGAGTAGAAATGGGAGAGCATCTCGATGGACTTCATTATGGGTTTACCCAAGGTACATGAGCGAGATTGCTTATACGTGGTAGTAGATCGGTTGACAAAATTTGCTCACTTCTTTGCCATTTCTTCAGATTATTCTGCATCACAGGTAGCAGAATTGTTCTTCCGAGAAGTTTTCAGACTACATGGACTACCTAAGACCATTGTCAGTGACCGTGACAGTAAATTCACTGGTACCTTCTGGCAGGAGCTTTTCATATTAGTGGGAACAGAATTAGCTGCTAGCACAAGTTATCATCCTCAGAGCGATGGGCAGACAGAGATAGTCAACAAATGGATTGAGGGATATTTAAGAAATTATGTAGCAGGGTAGCAGAGGACATGGATTAAATGGCTACACCTACGAGAATACTGCTATAATACCACCCACCATATGTCTATTAGGATGACTCCTTTCAAAGCTTTATATGGCTATGAGGCACTAAACTTTGCAGATTTAGTCTTTGGAGATAGCACAGGACTATCAGGATATTCTTAAAGTTATAAAAGAGAATTTACAAGAAGCTCAAAACCAGCAAAAATTATACGCGGACACACACAAAGTCGAGCGCAGTTTTGAGGTAGGAGACTTGGTATATTTACGACTACAACCTTACAAACAATCTTCACTCAAGAAAAAAGGGGCGGAGAAACTGAAACCCTGCTTCTATGGTCCTTACAAAGTAGTCAAAAAGGTTGGAGAGGTGGCTTATGAACTAGAGCTTCCAGAGGAAAGTAAAATTCATAATGTATTTCATGTAACCATCTCAAGAAAACAGTAGGGAAACACATCTCTCCATCCACCTTGTTGCCTCCCTTAGATGATGATGGGCTTTTAGTACTGATTCCACAAAGAATTTTACAAGTTCGAGAAAGGAAACTCATAAACAGGGTAATTCAGGAATACTTGATCAAATGAAAAGAATTACCTATTGAAGACGCCACATGGGAAGGAGAACAAGTATTGCAGCATCCTAGTTTATAGTTGCTTGAGGACAAGCAATTTCAAGCGAGGAGGACTGTAATGTCCTCTTCTACTTAAGCATCAACAACACCCGCTAACCTATTTAATTCCCATAGGTTCGAGCAGGTATTATAGAAAAAGGTAATTGACTGAGGCCATTTAATACCAGGAGCATAGCAGAGCATTTATTCAGTATTATTAAGTCATTAGTATAGTAAAGAAGGCCTTATTTCTTCAGGCTTAAGTCAATGAGCAATTAGAATTGCATGCATGCAAAAAGTAAAGTGCAAACCCTAAAAGTGACATGCTAACCCTAAAAGCTATATAAGAAGGTTAGTTGAACCAAAAAGGACATCTATGATCATTATTATCTTTGAGTTTGGTTTCGATAGCAGCCGCAGCAACAAGTTGGGGTTGGAGATGGAAGTCTTCAGCTAGCAAGTGTTTTCAATAGTGAAATCTATCTGCCCTAATCACTTCCGGGTAGATCATCCAGATCTATCATCAGTTATTCATTGTATTCATTCTTGTTCAGCGATACAGCATACAAAGAAAGATATTATTGCAGGTTCACGTCTTATTGCTGGGAAACAGCTGGGATTATCCGAACAATTCGCTTGGGTTCAGAGACTCCTTATTTCTTCTACATGTCATCCTCATTCTTCTCAGTAGGCTCATACCACTATATTGGGTGATTATCAATCCAGCCTTTGCACATCCGAAGCAACTATCAGCAGAAACGTGGAAGAGGGAGGGTGTTACCCATTCAGAGCGTATCAATTCGCTAGGGCACCAGAAGGGTTCAAAACCTATGCATGCTTCATCCTATCTCTCCGGGAAACCCATACTACCACTCCTAGAAAATCTCAGCAGCATCGGCCACCCATTGCATCAAAAACATGAAGAATAGCACTAAAGTAGGACGTTTTCCTAACCTGGGCGTCAACTCCTGAAGATCAACACACTTTCACCTTTATCCTGATTGCATGGCATGCATGCCTCCTATATACTGAAGGACTATCATCGCTATAATTATTGCTATGTGTCCACACTCTTACTGAAATCTTATTTCCTATTTTTCTCCAGATCTGCTATATTTTAGGGCTTTTTAGCACAGCACTATTTTGCATGCAAATTTTATTATATCTCCAACACACCTGAAAAACATAAACCGCAAACATATTATCAAAGCAAGGGTAGAATATCAGTTGGGATATTACAAAAAATGAGCTCTATTTGTTTGGCCTCCTCTGAGACACTACCAATTGGACAATGTTTGATCATCTACTACCCAGAATACTCAATTTCTTTAATGATTGATTGAGCAACCCATTTTTAGTATTTACATACAAATCATATCATCATGATCCATCATGTTGAAGGACTGCCCTCAAAATGGACTCCAAGGAAGACATCCAAAGGAGCAAACTGTAGCGAATAAGATTGATATTATAGAAATGGGTGTAGGTTTAGCTTCCTTTTTGGGTTGATCAAATTTACATTGTTTGAACTTTAACTTTTGGGTTTGAGCCTATAAGCGTGGGGCCCATCCACTCTTCAAGGTATGTAAACTTTAAAGGTAGACAATTGAGTTTTTACCTATGTTACCAGAAATGCCAGCCCCAGGTGCTAGAAATACATTTCAGAAATGGATCCTTGTACAAAATGCCTCTGAAACACAGTTGAAACATTTCAGGCTTCAATGGTGTTTCAGACTTTTGAAACCCCAATCAGTTGTTTCAGTCAGTATTTTGGACACTAAAACCACTAAAACAGAGAAAAAGATGCTAACCCTAATTCCTTACAAGTCAAGTTTAAAATACACAGTTTAGTCCTCCCTTAATGATAACCATCTTTTTGGCTTTAGTTCCAAAATTAAAATTTATGAATGGTATTCTAAAAATTTTACGTCTAGTAATTTGTGAGAGAGAGAGAGCATTGTATCATACTTTGATTTTCTAGGAGTTCTTTGTATCCATTCCACACTATCGGGTATCCATATCCGTATCTGTACAACTTAATTTTTTACTATTCACCCCATCCCCACCTTTGAGCATTGAGCAGCTATATTTGAAACTTTCAGGGAGGATGATTTGAAAAGTGCCTTGGGTCACCTGACTGCTACTAGAGAATTGTAAGCAACTAGACTGTGATGATAAATAGTTCATGAATGACCAGTGCAAACCTCTCACACATAGTAACAACCTGGTTGTTGCATAAGCATGGAATTTTGTTTCAGTCTTGAGATTTGGCAGCTTGAAATCAATATCAGTTTTGGGTCTGATTACCGGCCTTAGCTTTTTGTAAGACTCCTTTGGAATTCTATAAAACACCCTTCACACATTGTTTCCAGTTTAAATAGTGCATATACTGCTAAATCAATCAATCCAACGAAAATCATTCGATTTGTGCTTTAGTTTCCCCTTAGTTTATGTGACAAAAGAGATGTTCGGGATTTGTAATGTGAATGTCCGGATTAAAACTCAATAGAGGTATAGCCAGTGATTAATCTAAATCACAATTGAAAACATTTATCTTAACAAGACTGAATTTGCATTTGACTTGTTCAACTTTATCTCAACGGTTACCCGTAAATGTTTGAGGAGAGCAGAAGGGCGATTCTTCTATTTACATCCGATATGCATGAGATTGTGAGGAGGATATATATATAAAAGAAAAGCGTACCTGCCCATGCAGTTCCTAGAGAAGCAATAGATGTTCCAATGGTAAATACCACACGGTGTCTCTCGAATACATCCTGCAAATAAAATGGAATGCGTATTCATCTCACATGAGGTCAATTCAATTCAATTCCACATAGCAGCTCAGAAATGAATCCTTTCCCATGAAAGTATAGACAGCTGTGGAGGGATGGAAGAAGAGATCGAAGGACACTGGGTGTTTGAGTTGATGAAATATAATTGAAATACCTTCGTTGAATAGAAGGTATCCTGAACAGCAGCCCATGTAGTTGAAGCTCTGCGCTTCAGTTGTGGAATTCCAAAGGATCTGCCGATCATGGAGGGAGCAGAGCTTGTCACTCGTCGCATTTTTCACTTTTTCTTTGCTCCCCTGACTCGCAGTTTCGTTGTTTTTTCAAAAGCATTTATCTATCGAGGGCCAAAAATATAAATACACTTCTTATCGAGGACCAAAAATATAACACATTTCTTGAAAGCCCAGGCGCTCATGCAATTGAAGTGTATTGACATCTTTTAGATTTATTTTTTTTTTTTAATAAACCAAGAGGCCACAATTTTGTTAATGAAAGAGGTCATGTGAGTTTTGTTAATGAAAAGGGTGTCTTGTTTTTAATTTATTTAGGTTGGTATTTTAAGTGAAGGGCAAGTTTGTTCTTAGTGTTATTGTGTTCATGATTGGTTGTTGTTAAGTTAAGTTTGATTTTACATTTGTTATTATTATATTAATAGGTGTTTATTTAATAAATTTAGGGACCAAAAGGTTATAATATGCGCTGAGTTTTATTATTGAAAGTGGGTTCTTGCTTTGTTTTTCATGATCGCTTATTATTAGAATTATGGTGTTCATCAATACTAGCTTCCGCGATATAGATGAATACTTGCGAATCAGGATTAGGATTGAATCGCAGCCACCGAGTGCTCTTCCATCGCAGCCCCATGAGCTCTGGATCGTGAGCTCCCCATCTGGCCACCAACGCGCTGCATCTAATCCAGATCGCTAGCCAGAGAGCACGTTGTGCATGCAGGCTCAAGCTTTGCCTGTGTGTTTGTTTTGCTGCCTCATGCAACCTGAGGTTGGCATCTTGATCAGATATGTGGTATGGTCAGTTGAATCGGATCTGGGATCTGCCAGAGAAGCCATTGTAATGGATCCACCCCCGAATCTGAGCCCGAAGCAGCATAGAAGACTCTTAGATGAAGCTTTTAAGAATTTGGTGGCTACTACATCTCCCCCGCCTCTACCCATCCCGGACTTCAGTGATGCAAATTTCGTGAAGAGAGCAGTTGCTCCGAGGATCCAAATCACGTCAGCATCTTCAAGATTAAAAGCCATAGCTTTGAGTGAGAAGGGTCTGAAAGGCCAGTTCACGGGGATCTGGCCTTCACTAAAGACTATGGAGGTCTGGATAAATAAGAACTAGATGCCCTTGATATATGGGTGGCTGCAACACTGCTTTTTGTGGAAAGAGATTCTTCTCTTTCTTATTTGAAAGCAAAGCTGATAGAAACCTTATCTTCAGGAGCGATCCCTACTTCATGGGTCCTCGTGGTCTATATCTAAACCGATGGAGCCTCTCCTTCGATCCAGAAAAGGATGTGCCATCGACGGTCCCGATTTGGGTCTATCTCCCACATCTGCTCCTGCACTGTTGGAACGATGAAACGCTTCAAGCTATAGGGAGCTCTCTCGAAAATTATATTGACAAAAGCGGAACCGAAGGGTTCTCTGTTTTCTTGTGCAAGGATATGTGTTGAAGTAGATCTGGAGAAAGGACTGCTAGAGGTTGTAAACTTATTCATGGACGGCTGGGAACACATGCAAAAGGTAGATTACGAGCAGCTATCGTTCAAGTGCAAAAAGTGCCACAAGTACGGACACTTTGTCAAAAAATTTCCAAAGGTGGTTCAAGAAATCTCGGAAAAAAATTAGGAGGAAGGCTGGCAGCAATCAAAAAGAGGTAGGAAAACTCCCCCATTAGCAAACGAGGTGCAGCAAAAGACAAGCAAGGAGAAGCCTAAAGAAGCAGAAAAAGTCTCGAACAATAATCAATTCGAGGCATTGAACATGGAGAAAGGTGAAATCCTGCGCTTGGAAACAATAACAATTGAAATAGAAGAAGAAGAAGCTCAAGCAACCACAAGTATCCCTACTACGTCTCCCATAAATGGAAGGAGCGAAAAGGATCCGGAAGGGTCTACAACACCAAGGGAAACCTGGGCAGAGATGGTAAGAAATAGTAGAGTCACACTGCAAGGATACTCTCCAGAGCGGTCGCCCTCACAAGGATCTTTGGAAACATAAGAAGTGGATTCGCAGCCAACCACAAGAGGAAGGAAGTCGCAAGATACCTAAGAGAGAAAGAAGCAGAAAGAGAGATGGAGCTAGGGAGGCAGAGAAGTCTTGAAGAAACAAAGCTCCTACAGAACACTAAAAATCTAGGAGGAGCAAGAATAGATGGCAGATCTCGAGCAGGATCCCAATCAGTTAAGAAATGCTGAAAATCGTCTCTTGGAACTGCAGGGGTCTGGGAGGCCTAAGTAAAGTAGAAGCAATAAAGGAGATAATCAAATCTGAGAGGCCAGAAATTTTGCTGCTCCAATAGACAAAAATGCCAGATGTGGAGGCTATGGCACTTTCATGTCATTTCTAGAAAAACAACACAGGCAAAGCCATAAGCTCTAAAGGAGCATCTGGGGGAATAGCCACCATCATCTCAAGTAAATTCATGGTCAAAACTATCAAGGAAAGCCATCATTGGCTATTAACAGAGATTCAGGAAAAGGAGGACCTAATCCTGTTATATATATGTAATGTATATGGGCCAACACACTACAGGGATAAGGCAACATTTTGGGAAGATCTCAATAAGTTGAAGGAGGAGCAGCGCAGGAAAGATCCCATCATTGTTGGGGACTTCAACACCACTAGGACACAAAGTGAGAAGCGAGGAGGAACAAAAGTCAGGGACCCTTTTGGAGAGAAGATGGAGGACTTGATGGCAGATCTGGATCTGTTGGACATCCCATTGAGGAATGGGAAGTACACTTGGAGCAATAAAAGAACTGTAATAGGGCACATAGAGGCAAGGATGGACATATTTCTGGTAAGTTCCACTTTCTTGTAGAGAGATCTCCTCCCTACCTCTCTTACTCTCCCTTCAGCAGTGTCAGATCATAAACCAATAGCCCTTATCTTATCCCCTCCAACCAATCTTAGGCCCATTCCTTTCAGATTCAACCCAATCTGGCTACAGGATGCTAAAGTATTGGAGTTAATTCAAAGGGAGTGGAACCTCCAACACTTCGGATCTCCCAACTACATTTGGGAATCAAAACTAAGATCGGTGAGAGAAACTCTAAAGAAATGGGTGAAGGAAGGCTTTGAGAATCCAAACAAGCAAAAAATCATCCTACAAAGTGACTTAGCAGCTATGCATCTCATAATGGAAGTGGAAGATGTGTCTACAAAGCATTTGAAGCAGGAGAGAGAGCTGAGCATTAGAATTCTAAAGGCAGCAAGACAAATAAAGGAGGTGTTGAGAATAAAATCCAGGCAGATGTGGTTGAAGGGTGAAGACAACAATACCGAGTACTTTCACAAGCAAACCAAGATTCAGCAAAGCTACAATGCCATTAAGGAGTTGAAGGACAAATATGGAAACAAAATAACAGGGCAGGAAGATCTTAAGGAGCATGCTTTCAGTCATTATCAAGAATTATATACAAACACGGGTGAGACAGATCCAGAAGCACAAATGGATTTACTCCATGGAATACCATCGCTTATAAAAGATGCAGAATACATGGAGCTAGAAAAACCCATCATGGAATATGAGATTAGAAATGCAATCTAGTCACTCCACGCTGATAAAGCACCAGGGCCAGATGGTTTCACAATTAACTTTTACAGAGTAGCTTAGGATATCATAAAAGAAGATTTGAAAAAAAATGTTGAACTGGACAAGAAAAAAAGACAAGATCGGGGGGGGCAACCAATTCAGCCTTCCTGGCCTTGATTCCAAAAGAAAAGAGTCTTGTAACGCTTGATAGGTTCATACCAATCTCATTATGCAATACTGCTTACAAAATCCTGTCAAAAATATTAGCATCAAGAATGAAAAGCATAATGGGTCGTATTATCTCATACTCCAAGGAGGTTTCATAGCATGGCACCATATCTTGGACAATATTATCATAGTTCAGGAATCAATACACTCCAACGTGGAAAGGAAGAAACAAGGTATGGCCATTAAATTGGACATGGAAAATGCTTTTGATAGGGTAAATCACTTTTTTCTCTTTGAATTCATGTCTAAGTTTGGATTTTCCAAAAGTTTTGTAAACTGGGTAAAAGATTGTATAAGCAGGCCATGGATCACACCATTAGTAAATGGTAGACCTTCCAGATTCTTTCTAGAAACCATGGGGATCCGACAAGGCTTCTCAATGTCCCCATTCCTCTATCTCTTAGTGGCTGAAGCTATGAGCAGAAAGCTTCAGTTTAAGTAGGAGTCTCCAGATCTGAAAGGGATGAAGATTGCCAGAGGAGTGAAAGCTGCCAATCATGTGCAGTTTGTCGATCACACCATCCTACTTGGAGGAGCATGTGTTATAATCGCAAAGAGATTCAATTTAGTTATGTCCACCTTCCTGAAAGCAACAGATGGAAAAATAAACTCAAGCAAGTCCAAAGTTTACAACTGGAATTGCCCTCCAGGAACGCTAGAAAAGATAACAAGAACCCTTGGCTTCGAAGGAGTTGTAACTTGGAATTCCTTCACTATCTTGGGATCTAGATTTTCAAAGGAAAGAAAATGGTTGTTGACTGGCAAGGGATGATAGAACAGACCAAGAAAAAAATCAATTCATGGGGGATAAGGTGGCTTAATCCAGCTGGAAAGCTCACCTTAATCAACTCCATCCTCTCTGCTTATCCCATTTACTCCTACTCGATCTCTTTAGCTCCAAAAAAAATCATGAAAGAGTTTACAAGAGAAATAAAAAGGTTTCTGTGGCAAGGAGGCAAATCAGACAGTTCCAAAAAATTCAACTTGGTGAATTGGGATACTGTCTGTAAACCAAAAATTTACGAAGGAGGTGGAATCCGAGATCCAAGCAAAATAAATTTAGCTCTTGGAGCTAAAATCCTCTGGAGAATTGTTTATGGAAAAGGAGTGTGGTGGAAGGAAATCATCCGGAAAAAATATCTGACAAGTAACAGAAAAATATTTTAGACAATTTTAGCATGGCTAGGAATGGCTCACCGATCTGGGAATTGTGCAAAAATGCAGCTCATCTCATTACTGACGGGATGAAGTGGACACCAGGTAATGGCAAGGCCATCAAAATTTGGCATGATCGTTGTTCTTCTGCTCACCCTGTAGTGTTAGCTCATGCATTCCCAGATCTAAGACAACGATTGGTAAGTATGAATTTTCCTATGTTATATGATATCTCGGACTGGACGAATAAAGGAAGGTGGTCTGGATGGCGTGATATAGAATTGGCACAACTCAACATGGAGTACAGAGCTCTAATTACGATGCCACCACCTCCAGTTCAACATGAATTGAAAGGTGTTGGGGTAGAGCTGGGAGTTACACGGTTAAGGAAGGATACATAATTGTGGACGCTGAGGGCAATAGCTACAACAAAGACAGGGAATGGAGCAAGGTATGGAATAATGATGGGTTGCCCAAAATCAATGCATTTTTTTGGATTCTAGCCCACCGAAAAACTCTAACAATAGAGAACCTAAGGAAAAGAGGAATAGAAGGCCCGTTGAGATGCATTAATTCCAACAAGTTTGAGGAATCAATTGAACATTTGTTTTTAGAATGCAAATTTTCCAGGGAGGTTTGGCACCAAGCCTATAAGGAACTGAATTTTGAATTGACATTGCCAACGAATCGATATGATTGATTTGCTCGCTGGAAGGATTACTACCACGGATCACTCATCAACAAACCAGAATTTGCAAGGGCATGTGAAGCTCTTCCAAGATACATTTGCTGGAAGATATGGACAACGAGAAATAAGGAGATTTTCGAGGGAGAAAAGAACAGTCCGGGTAAAGTTGCGATAGCTGCAAAAGCTCTTTGGGTGGAAGCTCTTTTCATGAGAGGAATGTACAGCATCAACAAGGAACCATTGATTGTAGAAGAGAGAGACCGGGCCTCCAAATTGCTAGTTTTCTCGGCACATCCGATAGGGACGCAACCAAAAAAAAAAATCAAATATGCAAACTTGGAAAATCAAAATGAATCCGAAAGAGTTCAAAGGATGGTGGGAAAAATTGGGTTGTAGCTCTTTGTTCTTTGACGGTGCTTCGAAAGGAAATCCGGGGATGGAAGGAGCGGGGGGAGTCTACTTCAATTGTGAAGGAAGCAAGCTGAAAGAGTATGCTTGGGGAATCAGCAGGAAGACTAGCAATGGGGCAGAATGGCTAGCATTAATAAAAGGATTGGAGCTTGCAAGGAATGACGGAATAGAGGACCTGGCGGTATTCGATGACTCGTGCAAGGAAAGAATACAACCACCAAGAAGCAAGGAAAATAGCAAAGAATCGAAAGAATACAACCACCAAGACCCATCGTCTTTTAAAATGCTTGGTAAATGAATTCAAAGCCATTAATTTCATACATATTTTGAGAGAAAATAACAAACAAGAAGACAATATGGCCAATAAGGGAGTGGACTTAGATTGTGGTAGCCTGTTATGTAATCAACAAGTTTATGAGAGAATCTGGATCACTTTATAGTGAACCTTTCTTCCTCTTTCTCTCAATGTTTTGCTTTTGTATCCTTCTGCTAGGGCAGTTTTTAAGGAGTTTCAACACTCATAGAATAAGAAATGGTGACAAAAAAATGGAAAAGGAAGTTCAAGGGGGTATGGACTTGGTCTTCCTCTTGGAGCAATCTATGATCAACCTATTGTAAAATTTTACTTACCTATTTTTATAAAAAAACTCTTCTACTTACCTATTTTTATAAAAAAACTCTTCAACAGTTTCTGTAAAAAAAGAAAGAAAGTGGGGTCTTGCTTTAATTTATTTAGGTTGATATTTTTAAAGAAGTGTAGGGCAAATTTGTCTTTGGTGCTAGTATGTTAGTGTTTTATGGTTATTAAGTCAAGTTTGGTTTTACACTTTCTTTTTTGGTTTTACACTTTCTCTAGCCCCAAGGGTTAGCTGAATTGGTAAGACGTGCTCACACTCTCTCGGTTCGGGGGAGGTTACGGGTTCGAGCCTTGAGTCCTCTGGGGTTAGGCCTTCTGCTAGGATGGCCGACGGTTTACCACCTCTACCATCCATGAATGTGGGGAAGTATTGCTGGTTTCCCGTGGATCTTTCCATCTGAAAAAAAAAGGTAACATTTAATCCACTTTTACCATGTATCCTATATCATTATAAATATTAATCAAAGAATCTCAAAAGATGCTTTCTTTTGTTAAAATATAAATTTTTTTATGAGTTAGAATTGCACACATGTTTTCTAAAATATTAATTTTTTATTATTAAAAAGCTAGTTGAGCCAACTTATGGAAAATATTTTAGCCAAAAAAATGAAATCAAGTCAATTTTTTATCAAAATTATGAATTACCCCATCCGTTTTTTTAGCCTTGTTACGGAGTCGTAAATTCTAACCGAGAGTTGGTTTAACATAGGTTAAGCCTGTGGAAAATTTTCAATTGCGTTTTTTTAGCCTTGTTACGGAGTCGTAAATTCTAACCGAGAGTTGGTTTAACATAGGTTAAGCCTGTGGAAAATTTTCAATTGCATTAAATATGTTTAGGAACATTCTTTGAAGTATACAACTTACAACTAAGTAAAGTTTTTTATTTCCAAGTAATTAAGATGGGCCCAATTTATAGCATATCTATACAATGCATATTGTTTGCCATTAATATGAGGGTGGCGCAACTATGGTGGAGGAATGAATTTGATTGGCATCCAACAATCGATTTATCATGGCAAGTATTTTCAATTTTTTTCATTTTTCATGGATAGAATATATGAATTTGAAGGGGTTTTTTTTTTAAATGTAACTTTGTTCTCATAGCTACAATCATCGTACTCACAACGCCATCTCATACTAACTTATTCAAATTCCACAAAAAAATCATCTCTTCAAATTGTCTCAAGGTATGCGAGCAATGTACTTCAAAAACATTGATCATTTGCCTATTAGAAACATAGTAGATTGCACTTAATCTAAACAATATCATTGCCATATTTGGATATTTTTTATAATAAATCACTATGTTTTTTTTAATTTAAATCAAAATGTAGTAATAAAATTTAATGCAAAACTTTTCGAGCATCATTATTGTGATGCAAAGTGTCATATCAAAACAATCTTTCAAAAAACAACAACAGATTTCTGCTCCATCCAGAGATGACTAAGCAAGCCTGGAATTTAACGTTCTGCAAAACGTACTTGATTTTCTAAGCAAGATTTGATCAATGTGCTAAATTTTAATGAGGATAACCGAGTCTTACCATGAAAATAAAGTGCTTAAACATATGAGTAGGTAGTTACTAGAAGCCTTTGTATGACACTCATGAATTTACATAAAACATAAAATGGAAGGCAGAAAAATTAGTCAACCGTGATTCCAAATCTTCCATATAAAGTAGTATGTAGCTCGGTAGTTCGAAAAATAGAATGTGAGATCTTCAGTGTGTATTATACATAGATATTTTTTTTTATAAGTAGCTTTGGTATTAACAAAAAAAAATGGAAAAAAGGTACAATCACAATTACAGAACATAGTCCGGCCATGCCCAACAAAATGGCAGGGATGCAAAATGAGCCTCATAAGCATGTATGAGCAGGCAGAGATTGTTCATCATTGCCAAGTACAGTCCCGAACAATTACATATAATAAAACCAAAACCAAAGAAAGTGAAGGAACCTATAAACTGAGAGGATGCAAACTAAGAGACCAACATAACAAGCTACACGGCTGAGGTGAGGATTCCTGCTCTGCGCTGCGCTGACGGTTGGAGGATGATGATAATGGGTGCTTCGGTGGACTGTGAATTCTTGTTATATATGCAAGCAAGTAAGGATGGATGTCCATATGAGATGGAGCCTCCTGCATACGCATTCGGAGATCAAAGATCAGCTAAAGCTCCTCCTCTTTCAGCTCAGCTCAGCTTGTTGTAGCTCGCATCGCATCGGCACATTGGTTATAAAAGGTAATTGTTTTTTAAGATGGTGATCGACGGTGTTGTGCGTGATCGATGCAAAGAGAGTAGTTGGCCCAGTTACCTTTAGGCCAATCAGGGTATGAGACTAATTTTTAGGGGTCGTGGCCTGTGGCTACTGCATTCTCATCCCATTCTCCACAATCTTTTATCCCCTACTCTGTCAAAGAGTGTCCAGTCCATTATCATTATTGTGTGGCATGGTATGCAAGTTTTCTTCATTGATCTCAGGTCTTTGAGCGCATCTTCAATGGAATTCATCTCTTCCTGAGCTTCAAGGGAGTCCTCAGACTCCTCATCCATCGATTGAACTCGAACTCGTATAGTAGGAGGCAATGCCCCTCTTTGTAACATTTCTATCTCCTTGAGTTACATCATTTCTTGAGTGCAAGAGCACGTAGAGTGAATGCAGGAAGCAAATGCATTTATGAGCTACTTTGAAGCAAAAAAAAATGACGATTGCAACGCTTCTGTAGACCTTTTATCATGAATAGAACCATACATGATCTCGATCTCGCCTCTTCGGGATCATTTTCTTCACCCTTCACCCTTCATAATGTTGATTTGAACCATCCCATAGTCTCAAGTCTGAATTCAATTCCCAAGCCATTCGATCCTTGTGGTCAAACTCTCTCATGCCTAAGGTATACTAGAGGATACACCTTCTGTGGGAGATGGTACTATAGCTCTTAACTGCACCTTTCGTCACCGCTCTGCTCATTGGTGTGGTGTGCCAAGTTTATGGGTGCATGCATGAGCCATGTGTCGTCCTGTTCAAGGAATTATACATCATATCACAACACTTGGGGATGTTATACATATATATATTAACTATGTATTATATATAGTTTTTTTTTCAACAAGGAAAAAAAAAAAATTGTATATCTTGTTATTTAAACTTTGTATCAAAGATACATATATGTAACCGTTCGAGTCCTTCAAAAAACTAAGCCACCTCAACAAAATGATTTCATGTTCTTCCTATACAACAAGACTACATCCCAAAAAAATTAAACATTACAAAAAATATAACAGAAACCAGCCACTCTAAACTACATAAATTGGTAAGTAACAGAATATCCAAGAGGCTTGGTTAAGATAACTTAAATAGAAAAAATCCAATACGAAAATATTATTCAAAAACTGAAACATGTAAACAAGTTATAAAGCTTGTAAAGTTCCACTATAAATTAGCAAGCCGCCTATAAATTCCCTTCAGATAGACAAAGTGCCTTCTTAAAAAGCTTAATTGCTTTAGAATTAAATTGCCTATAAATATGCTTGCAGGTAATGTTGAAAAACTTAACTGAGGATGGAGAATCCTATTTTCCAATGTTCAAGAATTGCAACATGTAAGTCAGATTTTTTCATTGAACCAATCCATTATTACTTTGGAATCACCTACTACCGGAATAGATAGAAAATATTTCATCAATGAAAAAAGTAGCAGGGACCACAATTTCAACAATTCCGATCTAGTGTTAGTGCCCTCATTGCTACCCATCCATATGTGATAACTATGAGAAGTATTTACTTGAGAAAAATAGCACACCAACATATACCATCTTAAGTTGCCCCATTAAATGAAACCACTAGAAAGTCTTCTCAAAAAGATCGATAATTAATGATTTTGGGATTTTTTGAATATGGCTCTTTGTGGCATTCATTAAAGACCCCAAGTGTCATTGCCCTTATATATTCTACAACTTTTTTTTATTGTTTTCAAAGATGTTACATAGTTTATAAGTAACATGGTCATAATTGAAAATAATGTTGAAAATCCTAATTTTATTTTGTAAAAACAAAGTGTAAATCTGTAAAAACGGGCTTAGAAAAATTCCCACCATAATGTTTATAGAGATAATTTTTAAAACCTAATTCCATATATCTCGAGCCATATATACTATGGACAAAACCCTCCTTCATAATTTTGAAATTTTGTTTAATTTGTGTACAGTAAATTTTTGAAAATTGTATTTTTTTGTTTTGAACTTTTTTTTACTCGTTTAGTAAAATGCATGCCGAACCCTTATTGTTTAGTATTTGTGAGTGACCTCAGTTGGATATATTGTTTTTATTGTTTTACACCTTCCAGTACCTTTATTTTTCCAATTTTTGATGAAAAAAGGCATGCGGTGCAAAAACACTACAAGGTTGCCTTGCAAGTGTGAAAGGTCGCTTAATTCACTAAAATGCAAGTTGTTGAGGTTGAGGCTGCTTGACGAGGTTATATCCTTGTTGAGAATGGTATTCTTTAAAGACCTTGTTACACGAAAATTTCATCATCACCATGATAATGAACCATGTACCTTCAACCTTTCCACAATCCCTAAAGTACCTTTGATAAAACTCACTTAGAAGATGAGAATCATGAAGTTTTATCTCTTCAAACAACTTAGTTGGAAGCATTTTCTTAGGTTGCTATCTGACAACTTGTGACATTTTTCATTGTCGCATGTTACCTTTTGACAATACAAGACAATTTCACGGGTTTCCTAGTATGCAAACTGCAACATCCTTAATTGTTGCAAGTTGTTCTTCAACACGGTGCAACATTGTCTATACGAATGGAAAAAAAGAAGGTTCGAGGAACTTCTAGAGATAATCCCTCGTGGATGGATATCCCCTCCTATTAGGGTGGATCTTAAACGAATTCCACACTTTATGGGATCTCACCCTATCCTTCTCCCCTTATCTCTCATCTCCTCTTTATCCCTTTTTTCCTATAATTGCAAGCTCGTTTCCATCAGTAAGGGGAGAATTGGTAGCAGCTAAATATTGGAGAAATTGTGCTATAGAGTTTAACTTTTGAGTGTCATTCTCTTGAGAAAAGGTGATAATCTAGGGCAAAGGAACCATTGGAAGGACCTTAACAGCGTCAAGGCATGGTTGTAAGTTTGTTCATTTGTTGATTTATAATGTAACAATACATTCTCTTTCCCATAAAGATTTGTTTTATGTGATCTAATTCTTTAGGCCATTTTCCTTGAATATTTGCTTAGGTTAATCAAGTTATCTTGTAGCTTTCGCTTGGTCTTGTTTGCTATGTATCTTCCACGGGTTATCTATTCAAGCTAAGGAGTAGGACTATAAAAGCTTCAAATAAATAAGGACAACCTTAAGTAAAAGGTATGTGTTTTCTTCATCTTTAACTAATTTGATTAAACTTGAGAAAGGTGTGTATTTTAGTCCTTGTTCTAGTTTAAACTATTTGAACTAGGGAGGTTGGTTGGTGTCCGCACTAACAGACTAATCCATAAAATAAAATTGGTGACCATACTGGGGAACAAATTGTTCTCTGGATTTGGATTTTCTTGACTTTCCCCTATTTGATTTTGTCATTTTTTGCCTTACTTTCTTTTTGAGATTGGCCCTTTGAGTCGTTGGTTGATCTAGATTTGACTCTCATACCTTTAATCCACTAAGTTTTTAGAGTTTTTTGGAACCTTTGCTCATTTTAAAATTTTAAACTTCGCCTGTAGCACTCAGTGATAAATTGTCGCACCTGGGTTTTGCTATACCTGCGACATTGATAGTTGTTGCACCAGTGTGTGCCTGCAAACTGCAACACTGTGTGGAATTTTTAAGGTTTGGATAGGTTTCCTACTTAGGTCTTGGAGTGGGTTATTCCTTAGTCTTTTTCACTGCCACCCATAGTTGTATTCTTCTCCAGAACCAGATCTTTTGTGTGGTGTTTGGGTTATTTTGGTAGGTTTCAAAAGTTGGGTCATCCTTGTCCTTTTGAGCTCTTGTCTTGGTTTTGGTCTTTGTTTCCTCATATCTCTTTAGCCACTGATTTTTTAAGAAGTAGATTGATCTTTTTGTTTCCATAGCGATTCAAAGAAAAGTTTTTATTTTTTCTCTTATATTAGATTGAAAAAAAAACTTTTGTATTAGTTTGATTTAAGTTTTTTTGGACCTTGCATTCATATAAAAGGAAAGGAAAAAAATATTTTCAAGTTTCATTGGCATTTGAGTCTTAAAAGAATCTTTGAGTGCTCTTTTCTTTGCTTTGCTTTTTGATTGGAAACATAGGTAGGATATTTCTCTTCATAGCTTAGAGATCTTTATTTCAATACTGTTGAAAAGATAGGAAACAAGTAAAACATTTTTTGCATTTTGGAAAGTAAAATATTTCTTCCAACTCATAATATAGTGTTCATTGAAGTGAAAGATTACATCTTCATTTCCTTGCATTACTTTTGAATCGGTCAAAACATCATGTTGTCCACTTAACTGCCTTAAGATAAATAAAGTGCACATTAATTTAGAATCTTTAGTAACAATGTGTGATAGGATAGAGACATGTTACGACGTGATTAAACATAGGATTTGTCGTTATTTTCTAGCGCTGCATTTCGGGGACTATGTGGTTCTTCCATGTACCTAGAGTATGTCGAAAGGTCCCTTTCGAACGGTTGCGCATTAGGCAATGCTACTATAAACTTGAGATACCTTGAGTATATCAGGAGACCCTTATTGAATCATGAAACCAACTGAGTTGACCTTTCAGTCGTCCTGTTGTTACAATACACCGAGAACAACACTTGGGGAGATTACTATGCATGTATTGTTAGGTAATCGGGTAATACGATCAAGGGTATGGTCCTAATCCTCCTTGATTAGTGCTCTGAAATATTGGGTCGAGTATTACTGTTGGAACCTATGGTACATTGTGAGTTGTGACAACTTTACACACCTATGACGATTCATTTTTTTGTCCCACATATTCACATGTTTGTTTGTTGCCTCTAGATTGACTAGAGTTTACTATGTGTTTTATTTAGCATGCTTTAAAGATACAAGTATCTTCGTTAGATAACTATGGCAACAACTTCTGGGACTACCAACCAAAAGATCCCTTTTCAATGGGTACCTTTTGTTTTCCCTACATTTGGAAATGTTGGCCCCCCCTTTATTACCACTTTGAATCTTCCTAGATTAACTATAGGATTACCAGTATGGTTATTCTCCAACTTGGTGAGCACTCATGTTTCAAATGTAAACTTTCGATCACAATAGAATTAACCTCAAGTTGATCCTTTTCTTTCTTCTCCAGATGTGTCTTCTTCCCTTTCTTCTTCCTCGCCTGTTGAAAGTTGTGATGTTAGTAATTAGGTGTATAAGAAGAAGAATAAAAGCAAGATTAAGAAGAAGAAAAACAATCAAGGGACCAAGAATCAACCAACTACTTATAATAGGGTTGAGAGTGTTTATCGACCTACTCAAACAACTCATAAGCCCAAATTATCTTGTAGGCTTTGCAAGGGTGGCCACCTTCTTAAGGATTGTCATGGTCTATCCAAATTTTTATAAGTGTGGTCTAAGGCCTCCCAACAACCGACGTCGTCAATATTTGGACATCACGTTGACAACACCCTATAAACTAGTGACTCTATGGTTAAGAGTAAAAAATGTAAAGTCGATAATCCTTGCTTGTTATGTAAGGACATGCACCTTACTTACCTTTGTCCTCACATGGATGAAGATTCACAATTATTGGAAGACATTATTGTATCTCATAAACACCTTCCAACGCGATATCGTAAGTTGTCTCTTGACCCCCCATTCATTGATTAAGTTGTTGATACAACTCCATCCTCGATCGATACACTCTTTCCTTAGAGAGTGAAGAACAAGCAGTTCATTCCACTCTTCCTCTGAATAATGAATTTGAAGTGGTTGAGTCAATGTCATCTCCACTCGATTCCACTATTTCATTGGAGAATGCTAAGACTGAAGTAGTCACATTGACACAATCTTTGTCTCATCCCACTCTTCCAGTTGAGATTGAATTGAAAACTATTGATGTTTTGTTAGTCATTCATATTGTTCTAGACAAGGGGAAATCTTGGCCATTTCAACAAAACCCCCTCCAAGTACCAAGGGTATTTCCTTTGATTGGGGTAGTCTAACATAATCTCATCTTCCTTTGGGTGTTCCTTTCCAGATATCGGTAGGAGTTGTCGTTAAGAACATACTTCACACTGTTGTTGATGAAGGGGCTTCTATTAGTATGTTGTCCTCAACTACTTGGCAAGCTATAGGTCCTCTCTAGTTTGTGCTAGTCATTGATTAGATATTGGATTTTAATATAAGAACTACTAGACCTTTAGGGATCCTTCCTAAGTTACCTATCACCTTAGGAGGGAAAATTGTCTGCATTGATGTTATAGTAGTCCAAGGTGCCTTATATTTTAATGCGATCCTTGGACGAGATTATGTGTATGCCATTAGATTTGTAGTGTACACACTCTTTTGAGTGATGCATTTTCCCCATGATGGGAAGATTGTGACCATTGACCAACATTCTTTTGTTACACTTGATCATCATATGACTACCAGCCACCAAAGTGCCCTGAATGTTCCACATGTTCTAGTGGTTCCTACCTCGCCATGGGTTGATTATGTGGCCTTATGTCCGATGCCTTTAACTACCATTGAGAAAGAATTTCTCACTGTATGCTCAAATTCTCTTCAGATAGATCTAGCAGTTGACATGGTTACTCCTTCAATGAGAGATTTGGAGGTTGTTTTCCCCCTTGGTCAGGATGAGTCTCTCAACATGTATTCCTTCCAAAGTAATGTTCTTCCATCATATGAAGACCTATTGGAATCCATGGTTGGAGTCGAAAGTATTTTTTCTTATCGGTAAATAGGTTCCTATGAGCATAGTTTCTTTTCCATTTCAAACTCATTAAAAAATGAAATGGGCTACTTGAAGCATATTAATTTTTTGTTTCAAGTGTGTGTAAAAATGAAACAAGTCCCCACAATCATAGTTACCGCTATGTTTCAAGCTTGTGTAAAATGAAACAAGTGTTTAAAAGCATAGTTCATTTTTTGGGTCAAGCTCGTTAACAAATGAAATGGGTCATTACGAGCACAGTTCCCTTTCTGTGTCAAGCTCGTTAAAAATGAAATAAATCCCTCTCCCATTTATTCAAGTCTTCCACTAGATTTAGGACTTAAACCTTCTTTTCATCTGCATGTGTCACTTGATCCTCTTTCTTTATGCGTCCCTGTGAACCTTTTCCCATTAGTAACGAAGAGTCTAGTTGGGTGAAGCAAAAGAGTAGGCAGACGAAACGAAGCTTGGGGGCATGTCTCCAGTATTTGGACATCATACTGGAGTTAAAATACTAGCTTTTGCTGATAATGTTGGGGGGGGATTTCCAACCTTTGGACATCATGTTGGGGAAAAACCTATTGATGGGTATCACCCAAACTACTGACCTCTGGATATCATGTTGGGAAGAAACTCACCAATGGGACAATTTATTTTTGGCTTCAAGCTCGTTAAAAATGAAACATTCACATTCACATTCATTAAAAATAATAATATGGAATTAATATTACTTTTTAATTTTTCGTGCTCTGGTTAAAACATGACAAATGTTTTGAGTTTACTTTTTACTTTTTCATACTCTATTTCAAGCATGAAAAAGAGTTTGAGTGTTAGTTATACCATAGTCCTGCTCATTAAAAACCAAGTAAAAAGTTGTCGAGCTTGGTCTTTGTTCTCTCTCGTGCTCATAAATACATGGAAATAAGTTGTTGAGTATACTTTTATCACTTTTTTGGGATCATAAAAATTGTTACGAAAAAGGAAACCCCTGGAGTTTTCTTTAATATTTTTTCAGACTCTCTAAATAGGAAAAGATTGTCAAGCAAACTTGTTTCTTTCACACTTGTAAAAGTATTTGAAAGATCGTCTATCCAGTGATAGTTTACCCCCTTTTTCAGACCGTTTAGACTATTTATGAAAAAGGAATACCTTGGTCAACCATTGACTAAGAGAGTTATCCTAGGCATTATTTTATACTTTTTTAGGCTTAGGAGACTAAATTTACGAAAAATTCCATCTTGGAGTATTCTTTAAGTGCTTTTTAAACTCTTTAAACATTGAAAACCACACAATTTTCCTTCTTTGGACTCATAAAACTACATATCGAAGGACCCCTTTTGGGACCAAACCCCTCCTTTCTCAGGTTCATAAAACATGTGATATTGGACTCGTGTGAAAGATGAGATATAACAAGCATATGTTATCCTCCTCAATCTCATTAAAAAACAAAGAGGCACTCATCAATCATGATGGGGAAAATAAGGGAAGGGGAATGTATTTGAGTCTGTATTTATGGAAGCTTACTAACACCCTTGAACATGGCACCTGTTTGCATTTCATTCGAACAGTTGGGTAATCAATTTTCCTTCAAGTCATACCAATTCCATGAGTCTTGTTACTCATTTGGGTCATACCAAGAATGCATCAATCATTTATTGCATTATGTCTTGGTATCTGCTTTGTTGAGTCAATGCTGCCAAGTCATTTATCGTGTTGTTGAACATTCAAGGGAGGTATTTCAAGCTGAGAAAATCATTTTATTGCATTTGTCAAGCCTTCTTTTATGTCAGTCATCCTTGAGTCAGTCTTAAAGTCACTATGTACTCATAATCACTTCAAAAATCCTTTGTTCTTGTTTCGTGTCGATGATGGGGGAAACATCATGGCCCTCCTTCGATGAGTCTATTCTTGTCGAATTCAACACATTATCCAAATATTAGACTTGGAAACCAGTTAGTACCTTGGGCCTGCATGCCTCAATGGCAGGTTACCTCACTTTCAATAATAGACTTACATCATTTGCCTCTAATTGGAAGATTTCTTCGAGTGTTCAACTTCATCTCATCAATTCACATTCGAGGGAATGTAGTAGGGTACCTTTGGAATCATTAACATCGATGGCGATTTCCCTCACACTTGATAACGATATACCTCAAAGATCGATAAACAAGTGGTTTCTACCATGTTCGATGTCAGAACATCTATTCACATGGATAGAATTGTATTGTTCGGCTTCGGGAAGAAGACCATGGGTTTCCCTTAGAAATGTACTTGTGTTATCTGCTTTCCACAAGTTGTAATGGATTATTTTGTGTATGTATCATTGTATAGATCCACAATGTATGTCCGATGGCTATGTTCAAATTTGAGGCATTATGACATATATCTACAGTGTATATATGGTAGCTATGCCCATATTTGAGCTTTTTGGCATGGATATACACTGTATTTTGGTAGCCATGACATGTATGTTCTGACATGAATATGCAATGTATTGGTCGGAAACCATGTTATAAGTCATTGGGATAACTCTCAAAGATGATAAATTGTTGTACTCTGATCCTTGTTTGTTGTTGACAGGATTCTGATCGATGATTTCCTTGCCTTAATCCTTATCTGACAAAGTATTTAAACTATCACATCACTCTAGCTTCATACTTTGGGGGCAATCTATTACACGAAAATTTCATCATCACTATGATAATGAACCATGTACCTTCAACCTTGTCACAATCCATGAAGTACATTTGATAAAACTCACTTGGAAGGTGAGAATCATTGAAGTTTTTCTTCTCTTCAAACAACTTAGTTGGAAATATTATCATAGGTTGCTATATGAAAACTTGTGACATTTTTCATTGTCACGTGTTTCCTTCTAACAATTCAAGACAATTTCGCGGGTTACCTAATATCCATACCGGGACACCCTTAATTGTAGCAAGTTGTTCTTCAGCAGAGTGTGACACTATCTATACGAATGGAAAAAAAGAAGGTTCAAGGAGATTCTAGAGAGAATCCCTCATGGATGGATATCCCCTCTCATTAGGGTGGATCTCATCCAAGTTCCACACTTGTTGGGATGTCACCCTATCCTTCTTCCCTTATCTCTCCTCTCCTCTCTATCCCTTTTTTCCTATAAATGCAAGCTTGTTTCCATGGGTGAGGGGAGAATTGAAAGTAGCTAAATGATGGAGAAATTGTGCTAGAGAGATGAACCTTTAAGTGCCATTCTCTTGAGGCAAGGTGACAAGATAAGGAAAAGGACCTTCACAAGATCAAGGCATGGTTGTAAGTATGTTATTTTATTTATTTATAATGCAACAATATATTCTCTTTCCCATAAATATTTGTCTTATGTGATCTAAATCTTTAGAGCATTTTTCCTTGACTATTTACTTAGGATAATCAAGTTATCTTGTAGCTTTCACTTGGTCATGTTTGATTTAGATCTTCCACAGGTTATCTATTCAAGCTAAGGATCAAGACTATAAAAGCTTCAAATCAATAAGGCCAACCTTTAGTAAAAGTTATGTGTTTTATTCATCTTTAACTAATTTGATTAAACTAGAGAAAGGTGTGTATTTTTGTCCTTTTTGTTCTAGTTCAAAACATTTGAGCCAGGGAGGTCGGTTGGTGTCCGCACTAACGGACTAATCCATAAAAAAAACCTTGAATATCCTTGTCCTTATATATTCTACCTTTTTTTTATCATGTTCAAATATGTTACATAGTTTATAATTAACATGGTCATAACTGAAAAGAATGTCTAAAATCCTAATTTTGTTTTGTAAAAACAAAGTGTACATTTGTAAAAATGGGCTTAGAAAAATGCCCACCATAATGTTTATAGATGTAATTTTTTAACCTAATTCCATATATCTAGAGCTATATTTACTATGGACAAATTCCTCCTTCATAGTTTTAAAATTTCGTTTGATTTGTGTACAGTAAATTTTTAAAATTGTAATTTGTTTTGTTTTGTTTTGAACTTTATTTGACTAGTTCAATAAAATCCATGTCCAACCCTTATTGTTTAGTATTTTTGAGTGATCTTAGTTGAACATAGTGTTTTTTATTGTTTTACATATTCCTGTACCTTTATTTTTCCAATTTTGGAAGAAGAAAAAACGCTTGTTGTGCAAAAATACTACAAGGTTGCCTTGTAAATGTCAAATGTCCGCTTAGTTAACTAAAATGCACGTTGTTGCAGCTGAGGATGCTTGATGAGGTTATCTCCTTGTTGAGGTTGGTATTCTTTAAAGACCGCATATATTCTTATCCTTATATATTCTACAACTTTTTTTAATCATTTTCAAAGTTGTTACATAGTTTATAAGTAACATGGTCATCACTGAAAAGGATGTCTAAAATCCTAAGTTTGTTTTGTAAAAACACAGTGTAAATATGTAAAAATGGGATTAGAAAAATGTCCACCATAATGTTTATAGACATAATTTTTAATACCCAATTCCATATACTTGAAGCTATATATACTATGGACAAAACCCTCCTTCATAATTTTGAAATTTTGTTTAATTTGTGCACAATAATTTTTTGACAATTGTAATTTTCTTTTTTGTTTTGAACTCTATTTGACTAGTTTAGTAAAATGCACACCCAACCCTTATTGTTTAGTATTTTGAGTGGTTTCGGTTGGATATAGTGTTTTTTTTATTGGCTTACACCTTCGTGTACCTGTATTTTTCTAATTTTGAAAAAAAAGGCATGTGATGCAAAAACACTACAAGGATACCGTGTAAATGTGAAATGCCCTCTTAGTTCCCTAAAATGCAAGTTGTTGAGGTTGAGGCTACTTGACGAGGTTATCTCCTTGATGAGGTTGGTATTTATTTAAGAGCCCAACTATACTTGTCCTTATATATTCTACATTTTTTTTTATCATTTTCAAAGATGTTACATAGCTTATAAGTAACACGGTCATAACTGGAAAGAATGTCTAAAATCCTAATTTTGTTTTGTAAAAATAATTTAAATCTGTTAAAATGGGCTTAAAAAAATGTCTTCCATAATGTTTATAGAGGTCATTTTTAAAACTTAATTCCATATACTAGAACTATATATATTATGAACAAAACCCTCCATAATTTTGAAGTTTTGTTTAATTTGAGTAAATAAAATTTTGAAAACTGTATTTTTTTTATGTTTTGAACTTTACTTGACTAGTTCAGTAAAATGCAAACGCAACCCTTATTGTTTAGTATTTTTTAGTGATTTCAGTTGGATATAGTGTGTTTTACACCTTTCGATACCTTTATTGTTTCAATATTGGGAAAAAAAGGTCGGTTGTGCAAAACACTACAAGGCTGCCTTGTAAATGTGAAATATCTGCTTAGTTCACTAAAATGCAAGTTGTTGAGGCTAAGGATGCTTGATGAGGTTTGTCGGCGTTGAAATCTCTTCGACCCAAGTTTAGTCCCTCCTTGGCGCATAGCAAGTCCAAGATATCGGCCCAACAGAGCAAAGCTTAGTCGACAACACCAGTGACACAGATGTAGTCTCACCTGAGATATCTTTCTATGGGTAACTGCTAGAACTAGGTTTCCGCAGTTGCGAGGGGGATTTCTCTTCCCTTGGTGTTCTACCAAGGTGATCGACAAAGGCTGATGGGTGGGTATTTATACTTGTTACACACAGTTAAGCTGCACTAAAACTCTTCCTTCGACATGTATTATAACAACAAACCCAATGCAGCATGGGCACATTCAACAATAACAATGCAACACATACATATGAACTCATTCATAAGCAAATACATAAACACATATTGACAGTAACATATATATGCAACTCAATCACATTCATCATTATTTTGACAAAATATCTAACATGGAAACCCATACATGAAAAACCACAAAGGCGCTCTTCATCTGGCATGAGAAATATATGTCACCTTTGTTATGCGCACTAAGTTGCAAACTCTGTTCTAGATCTCTCTTTCTTATCTATACAAACTTCTTCCTCCTCTCATGCTCTCTAGTCTTCTATAGCTATTCCTTCTCTACTTAACTCTACTAATGATCAACACACATCCTAGATAGACTCAATCTCTTCTACACTCCTATGCACTCAGCTGCAAGTTATTCGACTCCTCTTTATGACTCAACACACTAACGGACAATACAATCAGAATGTCACTAAATGACCAACGAGTGTCTAACATGACCACATACCATAGAGGCCAACCCGCATTCGGCTTGGTTTCTTCCTCTTATAGACTCTTACATGTCGTTTTCATCCGACTTCATACAGTTAACCAACAAGTTGTCTTTCCTATTCTATCGACACATGTCAGTAGGCACTAACAACCCAACTTACAAAGATGCTTTCATACGTTTGGATTTCGTCGATTCTAGGAATCCTCACACCCATGATCTTTTTAAACTATCGCTTTCTAGCTGTTGCATCACTGCACGTCTTCTAACATGGTTAACTTTGTCGCATCCTTCCTTATTGTATCCTTTCCTTCTGTCATTGTTCCTCTTCCATTATAGACTCTCTTCTGGTGTGAACGCTCTTCTTATCCTGTCACAAATTCCTCTTCAATTATGTCTTTCCTTAGCTCTTTATTCTTTGTCTGCTTTTGTTCCTCCTCTATCGCATCCTCCTTCCTTACTACTTCTTCTACCTTGTCTTCCTTCCTTTTGCGACTGCTTCTATCGCAACTCCTTTTCATTATTTTCCTTCTTCTATTCTTCCTTCTCTAATTTTGTCGTAGTTCCTTTTACTTCTTGCGACCTGACTCTTTTCATACTTGGGTAGAATTCTATCTAAGTTCTACCTATATTTCCCTAGGCACCACAAGGTTATCTCGTTGCCAAGGCTGCTTGATGAGGTTATCTCCTTGTTGGATCTACTAGAAATTCAAAATGGGAAAAACAATGTGAAAATTCTATTCCCATAACTTTCGATAGCGTTTTTTCATTTTTCTCTATGGAGGGCGCTGTTGGAAGTTGTGAAACAACTCGTTCCGATAGTGCTACCAGCTAGTCTTTAAAATGTCATGCCACTTGCTATAAAAATTATTTCCTACAAAATTGGAATTCCTTGATTGAGGATATTCCTTTGATCATATTTAATCATCATGGAAGCCTTGTTAGACGCGTTTCACAAATTATGCTAGGATCCTGAGGGTATCAAGTGCTTGATTTATATGTTTCTTCCTACCACGTTCTTATACAATTCCATATTTTATTTTTTAGCCATAAAAAGTATTTTTTATGCAAAAAAAAATGGTATTAATGTTGATTATTTTGTTGATTTTGTAGAATAACCCTTCAATGGATCATTCAAACCAGTCATATCAACAAAATATTCCTTGAAAAAGAGGTCAACGCAAGGAATTAGAATTACACAATCTTCTAGTATTGCCACCACATAACATTGTCCTTCAATTCACTCTTGTTGTGGGTGAAAGAGTCGTTATTCATGTTGCATGTCAACAATGTCAAGCATTTTTAGATCATAACTCCATACTACAAAATATTAGTATGAATTTTCCTCAAACAACATGCAATCATGCAACAACTATTGAAACTTGATGTCCTCTATGTAATGAATGCGTGACAAACAACAATGTTGTTCAACAACCCAGGAAACCTTTGTCTCCAATTACAGTTGATGGAAATGGTAATGTACAAGATAGAGCTCTTTACCAGAATATTAGCTATGTTTCACATAATGTGGTCCCAAACGTCCCTAAAATATCAATTGTTGATGTTGTGACAAACAACAATGTTGCTCAACAACCTTGGCAGCCTTTGTATTCAATTACAATTGAGGGTAATGGTAATGTACAAGATAAATCTCTTTACTAGAATATTAACTCTATTTCACATATTGTGGTCCCAAACTTCCCTTAAATATCAATTGTTGATGTTTTGAAATAACGATGTTGCTCAACAACACAGACAACATTTGTCTTCAATTACAGCTGAGGGGAATGATAATGGAAAACATAGATCTCTTTACTAAAATATTAACTCTATTTCACATATTGTGGTCCCAAATGTCCCTCAAATATAAGTTGTTGATGCTACCACTGTTACAAATAATTTGGATCAAAGTATAGAAATTTGTTTTGGTCAACAACCTAGGTTGTCTTTGTCTCCAGTTACGGTTGAAGGGAATGAAAGTGTAGTCCTACCTAGTGGACAACAATTTCAACATGCATCCCTTGAGAAGTTGGATACAAATAGAAGTCTTGAAACAACTGAAAGAACTACCTTTCATGAACAAATGGATAGAAATGCACCTACAAAAAATAAAAAATTTGCAGATGTACAAGCTTCAATTGAGATGCCTAAAGGGTGTTCAACAAATCAAACTACACATGCTACTAGAAGGTCAATAGGAAACCACTCAAGGACATCCTTATTGAATCTTGAGAAGCTGACTATATGGTTTAACCGCATAATAAATGAGGGGAAGAAAAAAATTAAGGAAACTGGTGCATGGTTCTTTAAGAAGCCACTTCAATATGTAGATGAAAGTGACATTATTTTTGGAATTGTGTACTTCATGAGCAAAAAAATAGTCAAGATTCTAAAATTAAGAATGTTCTTGAACACCTAGATGGAGTGATTCATAAAATTTGATCAATTGTTATGCAAGAGATCTGTAATGATTTTATGCCTAGGAATGTGTCTTATGTATTTATTGAACAAAACCTAACCCATAACGCGTTGTAATGCCTAAAGCTGATTGACCATCATGGTGTATTGTAGGGGTTTAGTCCATCTTTAGTTTCCACAGAAATGAAAAAGAGGAGCAAAAAAGTTGAGGATATTGATATCGGTTGGGAGATAATTGATGGTATCACATATGGAGTTAAAGTGAAGTAAGTAAAGTCATATTGTAGTATCCCTACTTGGAATTTTGGAGAAAAGTGCAATTTGGGTAGTTTTTGAGGTTTCCTAGTCAAGAATATAGGGGGTCCCAACTAACTGCAAATGGTCTCAAATTTGAAATTAAAGGGTAGTATGAGTCTTATAACATCCAAACATGAACCATTTACATGTTGGATATGACCTTAAGCTTATGAAACTTGGTTAGGGACAAAGGAGAGAAAATGCAAATTTACTAGGAAATTGTTATCAAATTCCCCCAAGGATGGAGGTAAAATTGGCTCTCCAACTCAAGTACGACCCTCCAAAATTTCAGAACAGAGTACGAGGATGAATATCAGAAATTAATGGCTAACATTAATCAGGATTATGAATCTCTTCAAATTGATTATTATGTGCAACATTCGTATGGTAACTTTTATGGAATATGCTTAAGGGGAAATTACATTACTAGCTCGAATTTGACACATGTAAAGCATAATAGATAGTTATTAGAGTAACATGAAACATGGTGTTCATATAAATAATACAAATTTCTAATCCAACATCATAAAACTTAGAGAAAAATCCCTCATACAAATCTGATATAAAACTACTTCAATATTGAAGACAAATCCATGGAAACTAGTGATACAATGGCATGAGAAAGCAAGTTTTTCACACATGAATTTATGGGATTTAGAGATATATAGAATATGAACATGAAGGTACAGATCCATACATCATATACCCAAGATTTGGAATCATTTTTTCTTTGCAAAGAGAAAGCACCACTCCAACAAGTGCGCCATCAACATGAGAGTGTGGGGGAATGGAGAAGAAGGAATGAGAGAATAGGGAGATAGATGAGAACTCGAGATGTATGGAACTTTAAAATGCAACTAAAAACCACCAATAATCTCCATTGAGAGGTATCAATGGCCTCTCCATCAACCAACTTGGAAAGGAATTCAACTCCCTTGAAATTGGTTCAAGCAGGGAGAGTAAACACCCACCATGCAATGGACAAGCAAAAGCTCCCCAACAAGCCAAAGGCCAATTAAAAAATGATCAAAAGTTGGTATACTTACTCAAGACATCCTTTTATTAACTTCATGAGGCCTTATAAGGTCTAATTTCCCTCCATAGGCTTCCTCCAACTCAACTTAGTGGCTTAGTAACTCCTATGACACTTGTCTTCTTTCTTCATGTTCCAACTCTTTCCCTAATTCGAATGGCTGACTCTAAATCCCAAATACAACCTCTTGGTGGCTATTTTTAGCCCTGTCATTTCATAGTTTTCATAGGTATGCAATCAGGTATGAACTTGTCATATTTGTCATAGAATCTTTCATAATTTGTTGTCATAGAGTACATTGAATCCCTCTCCAAGTGGCACACATTGTCTTCTTGGTTTCTTCCTCTTCCATGGGAGTTAATATCCTTTCCCAATTAAAATTACTTGGCTCATTCTAGGGTATGTGACACCACATCATCTCCAAGAACATGACATTCCCCTTGGGTTCGAATTTGGATGAAGGTCATGCCAAGTATGTGGCGACTGTAGTCACCCAAAGACTCCACAAGCTTCCAATTGTACTCAAGAACCAATGCCACCTTATTTTCTTAACATTATTATTTATGTGACCCATTTTAATGTGAATATGGTAAACTAAGGTCCTTTTTGGTCCTATAGATCCCTTTTTCCAAGTATTAATGCTTCCACCCCAACATAGGGAACTAGTAGGTTAGTGGAATTTTTACTCCATAGTTTATTTGGAAATTATTTAATTAGGGACATGAAAGCACTCCCTACCCAATATTTCTTGTCCTCAAGCAATTTCAAACATGTACTTTGAAGAACCTTCTTTCCTTCCAAAACTTTGCTTCAAACCTTAGCCGCAATTTGAGTAGTGGCACTCATGTATTGCAATTGCATGTTTCCAAAAGAAAAGATGTGTCGATCTTTGCATATTGATATATACCATGAAATCACCATTAACATTAAAAGGATTAATAAAATCCATCAAAACAAAATTTTCACAAATAATATTTATCTCATTCATATTTGGAAACCTTTTCTGAATTTTCAACCCTTTTTCTATCACT
This sequence comes from Pseudotsuga menziesii, assembly GCA_001517045.1. Taxonomy (NCBI): domain Eukaryota; kingdom Viridiplantae; phylum Streptophyta; class Pinopsida; order Pinales; family Pinaceae; genus Pseudotsuga; species Pseudotsuga menziesii. The sequence goes on from LPNX010250558.1 coordinate 478,169, forward strand.
ATATAATTCTTTGAAGTTGCAACTAAGTTTCTAAACTTTGAGTTTTCAAGATTCAAATAAAGTTTCAAAGAGGAACCACCATGCTTTCTGTTGCACTACTCTGATTACAATCACATTCTCAATTGGTGACCCAATATCCCATGTTGCTTTCTGCCCCCAAAATTGAAACCAATGAGACCAAAAACAATCGCAGGGCCCCATGTGATTCTGATACATGCATGGTGTGAAATGTCTACGATGCAATGCCATGAACACCAAAGTTCGACACTCAATGGTAGCATGATTCAATATCTATGGTTGCAATTTCTTCTTTCGTTGGCAAGGGATGAAGGAAAGTGGGCATAGTGGGTCTATTGTGAATCCAAGACATGTATGATTTTTTTTTCAATCTATAGTATTAATTCATAGGTTCAAAGACAAATATTATTAATCTTCTGAAAACTGATTATTATGTGTAACATTTGTATGGTAACTTTTATGGAATTTGCTTAAGGGGAAATTGCATTACTAGCTCGAATTTGACACATGAAAAGTATAATAGATAGTTCTGAGAGTAACATGAAACATGGTGGTCATATACATAATACAAATGTATTATCCAACATCATAAAAATCAGAAAAAAACCCTCATACAAATATGATATAAAACTACTTCAAGGTTGAAGCCAAATCCATGAAAACTAGTGATACAATGGCATGAGAACGAAATTTTTTCACACATGAATTTATGGTATTTCAAGATACATATCATATGAAAATTAAGGTACAAATACATACATAATATACCCAATATTTGGAATCAAATTGTCTCATCAAAGAGCAAGCACCACTCCAACAAGTGCACATCAACATGAGTGTGGGGGAATGGAGAAGAAGGAATGAGAGAAGAGGGAGATAGATGAGAACTATAGATGATGGAACTTAAAAATGAAACTAAACACCATCAATAAAATCCATTTATATGTATTAATGGCTTCTCCATAAAACAACTTGGAAAGGAATCCAACTCCCTCAAAGTTGGTTCAAGCAGGGAGAGTAAACACCCACCGTGCAATGGACATGCAAAAGCTCTCCAAAATGCCAAAGGCCAATTAAAAAATGATAAAAATATGTTATCCTTCCTCAATACATAATTTTATTAACTTCATTAGGCATCCTAAGGTCTAATTTCCCTCCATATTCTTCATCATTTGTTGTCATATAGTGCATGGAATCTCTTGCCAAGTGGCACACATTGTATTCTTGGTCTCTTCCTCTTCCATGGGAGTTAATATCCTCTCCTAATTCGAATTACTTGGCTCATTATAAGATATGTGACACCAGATCATCTTCCAATAAATTTACATTCCCCTTGGGTTCGAATTTGGATGAAGGTCGTGCCAAGTGTGTGGGGAATCTAGTCACGCAAAGACTCCACAAGCTTCCAATTGTCTTCGTGAACCAATGCCACCTTATTTTCTTAACATTTATTATTTATGCGACCCATTGTAATGTGAATATGGTAAAATAAGGTCCTTTAGGGTCCTATAGCTCCATTTTTCCAACTATTAATACTCCCACCCCAACAAAGGGAACTAGTAGGTTAGTGGAATTTTTTCTCCATAGTTTAATTGGAAATTATTTATCTGGGGACATGACATGTATGCTTCCTTTATGGTCGAGTCATATGAAAATAGGATTGGAATTAGAGACATTGAAATTTATTTCCAACTTGGTAATGATTCTCGTGTACATTATGATCGAGCTAGTCAAGTATGTGAGATATTATTTAAATTACTAGAAGATAGTAGTTTGATGCCTTGTGTAAGCCTTGAAAACTAGGATGAAAAGGAAGAATATAAATAGATTTTATCACATGCTACTGATCCTATAAATGAGGAGAACTTAATGAAATAAATAAACATGCTTTCATAATATGACATCCTAATGCTAGATGGAAGGGTAGTGAAAGTGGATTTGTTTGAGTGCCATGATCTAGTGGCCATATTTAGTTTAATATGCAATTATAATGTTTCTCCAGTGGGGAACAATTTTTTTCCTTGGGGCATGTGCCATAAAAAATATATACACATAAGTTACAAATGAAATCAAAATCCAAGATGCAGATACTATTCATAGTATCTCCAATTTTTATGCAATGTAACCAAACTTGCTCGTAGTAAGATATACACATTTAATAAAAGTTTACATTTTCGTTGATATCTTGCCATGACTTTCTTAATCTTACTTTGTTTTAAAAATTAATGAATTGAATCCTACTTTGGAACAAAGATTTTATGGATGGGAAGAAAATTCGGATGAGCCTATTACAGACATTCAACCACCCTTATGTGATAGAGAATTGAATATTATGAAAAAGTATCTCATGAATAGAACAAATGCCGGAAAGGTGTATGGTTTCATAATTTTTATTTATAATAAATGAGAATTCTTATTATTTAACTAACTCATATCTAGTGGAACATGTCATGCATGTGCCATAAAAAATATATACACATAAGTTACAAATGAAATCAAAATCCAAGATGTAGATACTACTCATAGTATTTCCAATTTTTATGCAATGTCACCAAACTTTCTCGTAGTAAGCTACATAGATTTAATAAAAGTTTACATTTTTGTTGATATCTTGTCATGACTTTCTCAATCTTACTTTGTTTTATAACTTTATGAATTGAATCCTACTTTGGAACAAAGCATTGACGGATGGGAAGAAAAGTTGGATGAGCCTATTACAGACATTCAACCACTCTTATGTGATAGAGAATTGAATATTATGAAAAAGTATCCCATGAATAGAACAAATGTCGAAAAGGTGTATATGTTCATAATTATTTATTTACTACAAATCAGAATTATTATTATTTAACTAACTCGTACCCAGTGGAACATGCATTGCTAATTACAACTGACTCCTGGCTCAATGTCCAAGCTTGTATATTATGCTCGCCATGTTGGAATTAGAACTGTTTTGAAGATGTTATGTGAAATTCAAAAAATTGCACAAGATTACGACAAGGTTCATCCAACTAGAGGGATTGAGAAACCATTTTTTTTCAAATTTGGGAGGTGATGGGGAAAATTGGGGTTCCATGTATGCCCGGGGAACCATACCATCATAAAAGTTAAGAGTACAATGATCTTAACAATGAGCAATATGATGGATCCACATAAGACAAGATATTCATTCGACATGAAATACTTTTAAAGATTTAGTAATTATGTTAGCATGTCCAATATTTTCAATGTGGATTTTAAAGATTTAATAATTATGTTAGCATGTCCAATATTTTCAATGTGGGTTTTGACTAACAATAAGTGATGATTTTATGTTTTCATAATAATGAAGTTGGATATCATTTTTATGCAATTTTAATAGAAAATAAGTGATGTGTCATGTACAATGAAATGTTGTGCTTGTAGGTTATTGAATTCCTGCCATATGAAGAAAAGTATAAAAAGTCGGTGAGGATGTGGAAGTGTTATAAAGAATTCCACATATTCCAATTGCAAGGTTGTGTAGGGGATGATAAATATGAATATGAAGAAAGGTATGATAATTTATAATAACTTCACATTATTATGTATTTCAGCATGGTGGTATTATTCATTCACGATAAAAATTTGATCCACTATCATTGCAGGATTGGATTTCTTGCTAGTGAGTGGTTGTGTTATTGTTGTTTAGGAGATGAGATGGTTCCTTATATGCATATCCAGGGGGCCCATCATCCTCATATGACTAGGGTTTTTCATCCTTATACTTTAGGACGATTAAGGAATGAAGTAATGGAAGATAAGCATAGGGAAATGAAAATTTTGAATAGCAACCAAGGAGGAGGAGAGGAGCTCCTAAGGAGTATAGAAACACATTTGAACATGGAAAAATGTGTCATGTAAATGAGTTGCGAGCACAATTTTTCAAACTTGTTACAAGGTCAAAAGGTACTTTCCAAAATTTTAAAGAAAGAAGATACTTGGATTCAAATATTAGACGTCATCTTCATGTTCATTATAAAAAAAGATAAGAAGTCCACTAAATGACAAAATTGTAGCACAATTGGAATCCCCCTTCCCTGATGTCACCTATCATCAAGTAAAACAACTATTTCAGTCATGGGTAAAACAATCTAAGAAATCATTGATTGCACCACAATAAGTATGCCCTAATTTTAAATGGTATCTAATTCTACTTTCATTTTATAGTGTGAGGGCTAATAATGCGTGTTTAACTTTTAATATGTTCCAGCAGTTCAATAATCATCTTCCAAGATCAAGGCCATTAAGAAATTATGGTAAAGAGGCTCATCATGAATCACATCGGTTTGGAAAGCGCAAGGTAAAAAATAATGTTCAAACAAGAAATAACAATAAAATTGTTAGATTTTTATCATTCAAGCTACCATTATGATATTGGGATCTTTAACTGAGAGAATAACATGCACAACAATAAAACAAAAGCACAACACAAGAGACAAGAGACACAAATAATTTTCCTTGGGGAAACCATAAAGGAGAAAACCCCGCAGCTTCCTCAGAGATAGAATCAGCACCAAAGGTAAAACCGAAAAATAGTAAGATGATCTCCCGACAGTAGCAGTCTCTCTCTCTCTCACACTGAGAGAGCTTCTCCTCTCTCACTCATGTTCCCTAATGAGTGAGTGTGTGTATCCTAAATAGAGAGACTCACTCTCTATTTATATTCTTTCGTTCACTTGGAACCCACTCCATCATGTCGGCCTCACTTAACAATTACTTACTAGAGCTGACATCTATAGGAGTGTCTAATAACCCTAGTGCCCCACAACTTGTGGGGACTTTTCCTCCTCTGACCAACAAGGAGGTTTATCCTTAACACAACAGTGGGGACTATTGCCTCGACTTACAATGAATCACCTAGGGTCAACTTCACTAGGATAGTCTAATAACCCTAGGGACCCACAACTGTGGGGAATTTAACCCTTGACCAATAGGAGGGTTACCCACAATGACTTGACATGAATTTCTCATTATAGAAACTTCCCAGAATAAACATTGGGGTATGGCATGACTCAAGTACATTACAATACATCCCGGAATGAACATCGGGTTACAATAGATAAGAAATACAAGTGAATACATTCTGAAGTTACAATTATATCAACACTCCCTCTTAACTAGGAAGGTGTTCTCTCGACACAATTTATCAGCACAAGTCTTCTTCTCTGTATCATTTGGGTCATCATCAAGTCCTCATCATCTTCAAGTCATCTTCATCTGGATCTGGATCATCACTCGATTTAGATCATCATCACTGGATCTAGATCATCACTGGATCTGGATCATCATCACTGGATCTGGATCATCACTCGATCTGGATCATCACCATTGGATCTGGATCATCACTCGATCTGGATCATCATCACTGGATATGGATCATCACTCGATATGGATCATCACTGGACATCGTCACTAAATCTGGATCATCACTGGACATCATCATGGGATCTGGATCATTACTCGATCTTGATCATCACTGTTGGATATAGATCATCACTTGATCTGGATCTCTCAGAGTCATCATAACTGGATCTGGATCATAGCTCGATCTGGATCATCACTGCTGGATCTGGATCATCACTCTATTTGGATCTCTCGGAGTCATCATCATATGTGCTATCTCATGATTCTTCTCGTCACAGGAAGTTCTACAGAGCCAGCCCTTTTTTCATGCTAGTTGTAGGCCTAGCCTCCATGTAGGTCTTCTTCAGCACTTATATCTGACCTACTCGTCAGAAAGACATCATTCACATCCATCAAGGCGGGAACACATCCTGCTCACAATGATGGAAGAGTTCCACACTTCCATCCAGGCTAGAACACATCCTGCTCATAATGATGGAAGAGCTATGCACTTACATCCATCCAGGCGGGAACACATCCTGCTCACAATGATGGAAGGGCTCTGTACTTACATCCATCCAGGTGGGAACACATCCTACTCACAATGATGGAAGGGCTCTGCACTTACATCCATCCAGGCGGGAACACATCCTGCTCATAATGATGGAAGGGCTCTGCACTTACATCTGACCTGGTAGGAACCAAATCCTACACCCTTGTCAGAAAGGCATGCACTCACATCTGACCACTAGGAACCAAATCCTACACCCTCACCAGAATGGCCCCCAGTCCCAGACTGATCTACCTGGTAACGGAACAGGTGCCTCCACTCTCCTGGAGAGTGGCAGTTGCCATTACATCTGTCCTACTCGATAGAATGGCCAACACTCACATCTGACATCGGAGGGACCTAATCCTTTAGCCATGACAGAATGGTTCAGCCCTTATATCTGACCTACTCGTCAGAATGGCTCTCTTAGTCCCGGACTGAGTGTTCTTGGTAATTGACCAGGTACCTCCATTCCCAGAATGGCAATAAGCACTCATATCTGACATGGAAGGAACCAAATCCTCTCACCATGACAGAATGGCTCAGCCCTTATATCTGACCTGCTCGTTAGAATGGCTATGGGACTCATCACTTTCCCTTAGAGGAAACCTCAATATGGAGAACACCAAGCTTCTCCCTGAAGTACTCAAACTTCACTCTGGCCAATGGCTTCATCAGCACATCAGCTATCTGTTCCTCTGTCACAACATACTGGAGTTTCACTGCTCCCCTCTGCACCATATCCCTGATATAGTGATACTTGATCTCGATATGCTTCGACTTGTCATGGAACACTAGATTTTCTGACAACTTCACGCAACTCTGGTTGTCACAATGTATACAAGTAGCATCCATCTAGAGATCAAATAAATTAGACAGTAGCTTTCACAGCCATACTGCCTCACAACTAGCTAAACAAGCTGCGGCATAGTTTGCTTCAGCTGTACTCAGTGCCACATAGGATTGCTTCCTGCTAAACCAAGAGATCACACCTGATCCCATACTGAAGCAACACCCTGAAGTGCTCTTCCTATCTATGGCACCACCTACCCAATCTGAATCAACATAACCCTCTAGGTTAATCTTCTGATTCGCATCGTACTTGAGCCCATAATCAACTGTACCCCTCAGGTACCTCAGAATATGCTTTGCAGCAATCAAGTGAACATTTCTCGGATCTGTCAAGAACTAGCTCAAGGTGTTCATAGAAAAACAAATATCTGGTCTTGTGTTCGTCAGGTACATCAATGACCCAATCATCTGATGATACATCATAGCATCAACCGTCTCTGATGAAGCAACACTCAATAGCTTAAGCTTCGATGCCATAGGTGTGGTCATGCAGTCCATCATCCTGAACCTCTTCAGGATCTCTACTACATACTTCCTTTGTCCACACCTCCATGCCTAGAAAATAGTGCATCGACACATAACAAGAGCATCACTGGTCTTTCACCTTCAACCTTGAAGCAAAGGTTGGAATCTGCTTTACTCTCAGTAAATCCTAGAGTCATCGTAATATATCCATCCTGTCGTACCATGTTGAACCTTAGATTTCCTGTAGTCACTCCCTCTGAAGCGAATTTTCTGTAGTCACTCCCTCTGAAGCGAAGCATCATACTCCCTCTGTCTTTTGTACTCTATGTACTGAAACATTATGTACCGGAGTGACAAGTAGCTTCCTATGCTACTAGTATTCTATGTATCCATCTAATGTATAGACTTCCGCCTTCAACCTTGTAGCAAAGTTTAAGATATTCATCAATCTCATCATGTATGTGTTTCAATTCTTACTGGCTGCAAATGTCTCTTCATAGTCTATGCCTTCTTTTGTAAGAAGCCTCGTGCTACGAATCTTGCTTTGTATCCCACGATGTTTCCATCTACTGCATGATGGAACTACAAACTTCTCTTCAGGTCCCGATACTGCGTCCTAGACATCATTCTTCTTGAACTGGTCTTCTTGGTTACTTCTTCATAGCTGGAAGGTTCTACATCAATGATGTCGCTGCATTCGTCATATTATTCTTCATCTTGAACTGTCGTCACTTGTTCTTCGGAACAAGTTTCATCCTTCTTTGCTTGTAGGTGATTATGTATGCGATCTTTCTTACAAGTCAAATGCATTTGTATGGTTAGAAACATTTCATAAGGAATATTCATACTGGAAAATTCTTATGCATAAATATATGATCATGCAACTATTTTAGCCAATACAACATTCATCCATATCTCATGGAAACTTTTCTAGATGCCTTCCATCTCTACCAGGACAACATTGAGATTGTGCACTAATCCAATATGTCAGCAAAGAGGCTTCATTCTAGATAAGTAGCAATGGAGAGTTGTATAGCACCATGAGCTACTTACCCATCACATGCATATTAGTAGTATACTGTCGTTAATGCAAACATTCTATCATGCATAATACATCAACTGAATATAAACAAATGCATAACAAAAACAATATCATGAAATGAAAATTGAATACTTATCTTTATTTGTTTCGTGGGTAGACTCCTTCTTGATCCGTCCTCTTCATCATCTTCTTCATTCATGACTTCATCATTTCTTATCCAAGCTCTCAAGATGGATAAGAGGTTATTCAAGAATCGAGTCCTTCATATTCCTCATTGCTTGAGGGATCTTCTTTTGATGGTGAGAGCTTGTTTTTCAATTGCTCCCATCTTCTCTTCTCTTCTTATGAGTCGAGATTCTTCTTCTTCCCAGAGTCTACTGAAAGTAATCACTTCCTTCTGGCACACATTCCTCGAATGAATGAATCCCATGATCCTGGGAGGCCATTCAAGGTGGACATCACCACTATTGCATTCTTCACTTCTTCTTTTACCGCTACAAGTTGTTCTTTGATTTGAGAGACCCTTGTAAAGTATGACTACATGGTCTCTGCATTCTGGATCTTCACATTCTTCAACTGGTTTCTTAAGGTCATATTCTGATTTCTGTTCTTCCCTTCAAATAGCTTGGTCAAGGAATCAAACATCTTTAGTGTGTTTAAGGAAGACACTTGCAGTACTAGTTGATTCGTGACTGAATCAGCAATGATCTTCTTGGCCTTGACCAAGTTCTTCTTATGTAAGTCTTCTAGCCTCATCTCCCTCTGGAACTGAAACCTCTATACTCATGTAGGTGTCCAATCCATTTTCCTCAGAGAGATCATATACTTCCAGGCTTGGAATTTGTCAACTTCCCCAAGCTTGTCATCAAGCTGATGTGATAGATCACTTTGAAATGAGAACCTCAAATGAAAATAGCGAAAGATTAGATCTTACCGTTTTGAGGTGTCCGTCCTAGTTTCGGAGCTGGCTGATCTAAGGTTTGTCACAAAAGCCCTAATTTTCAAAACTTGGAATATTCCAGATTTGATTGGATAGAAAGATATATTTCTTCAAATGTAGCTTTCCAATGTACTCCTTTTCCGAAAACAGTGGAGGGAAGCTCCCGGAACAAGAAGCCCTAGTTTTCCACTTTCTTTTGCAGAAATGCCTGTTACTGTTTCTATGGTATCTCCAAAATTGATGCTCCTCTATGTCTGAAATTTATCATTGAGGTAGCCTCGTATGTCCCTATTCCAACACCATAGGTTTCATCAGAATTGGTTTCACCAATTGGGACTTATGATCATTTTCCCAAGGTGACCGGTTACAGGACTGTTCAGAACAACACAGTTATACGGACTTCCACGTGTCACTGGTTCATCTTCTGAGTCTGAAATTAGGACCACAGAAATTAAAGTCCTTTCCCTTTCTGGAACATCTTCAGGAATTCCATTTGGACCTCTGTAGCCCAATATATTGCAATTCTCCCCAGGTGTCTTGTTTAGGGATGAATTCTGGAAGAGGCTGGAACCCTAACTTGGAGGGATCATATCTCCCAGAATATAGCGAAACTGAGGCGGATTTTTGGACAAAGTGTAAATAAATATTTTATATTTGGACTTTGCAATTTTTAGCTCTTGAGCCTTCTCCAATCTGGGGATATAGCGAATGTACCAAAACTTAGCAGTTTTAGTATTTAGGGTTTTTGTAGCTCGGGGTCAAACTAGGGTTTAACTTTCGTGGAGTTTCACCCAACCAAAAAAATTGATCCAAGTCTCTAAAATTCGGTTTTTATGAGGAGATCAATCCTATGCCAGGCTCACTCAAAAAAATTTCTTCTGTAGAAATCCCTAATTTCCGCATCGAAAATTGAAAATGCTCGGAATCGAATTCCGCTTCGACAGAAAGACACGCCCTTCAATGGAGAGTCATCCTAGCATACTTTTGCTGATGGATTGTGGAGAGAGACCCAAAAACTAAGAATCCATAGCTTCTGCAGCTGCACAATGTCTTCTTCTCAGGTTAGCTCTGATACCATGTTAGTTTTTTATCATTCAAGCTACCATTATGATCTTAGGATCTTTAACTAAGAGAATAACATGCACAACAATAAAACACAAGCACACCACAAGAGACATGAGACACAAAGAATTTTCCTCAGGGTAACCATAAAGGATAAAACCCTGCAACTTCCTTAGAGATAGAATCAACACCAAAGGTAAAACCAGAAAACAGTAAGATGATCTCGCGACAGCAGCAGTCTCTCTCTCTCACACTGAGAGAGCTTCTCCTCTCTCACTCATGCACCCCAATGAGTGAGTGTGTGTATCCTAAATAAAGAGACTCACTCTCTATTTATATTCTTTCATTCACTTGGAACCCACTCCATCATGTCAGCCTCACTTAACAATTTTACTTACTAGAGCCGACATGTCTAGGAGTGTCTAATAACCCTAGTGCCCCACAACTTGTGGGGACTTTGCCTCCTCCGACCAACAAGGAGGTTTATCCTTAACACAATGGTGGGGACTATTGCCCCAAGTTACAATGACTCATCTAGGGTCGACTTCACTAGGATAGTCTAATAACCCTAGGGCCCCACAACTGTGGGGACTTTAACCCTTGACCAATAGGAAGGTTACCCACAATGACTTGACATGACTTTCTCATTATAGAAACTTCCCGGAATAAACATCGGGGTATGACATGGCTCAATTACATTACAATACATCCCGGAATGAACATCAGGTTACAATAGATAAGAAATACAAGTGAATACATTTCGAAGTTACAATTACATCAACAAAAATTGTAGGTGTTTAATCTAAGAGAATAGTGGCACCGTAAACTGATCAAACATAAGAAATGAATGGGGCAGTTGGTGTTGACATACCTATGATGGCAATTGAAAATTACTATAAAATTGGTGTTCATTCCTCAAGAAATGAAGCTAGGAAAATAAGTAAAACACAAGAAGTGTATAGAGCAATTGCTATTGATATTCCAATGATGGAGGCTATGGCTCACAATAAAGAGGGTGTTTCATCATCGATACATGGTAGAGTGATGAAAGAAAATAATTTCAAGGGGTAATAGCTGATATCCAAAAGATGGATGCTGACAATCTTATAAAAACTGATGTCATTATAAGAAGTAAGAGACAAGCCAAAAAGAAAAAAGTCCTAGATGATCACAATGCAACATTATATGCAAAATGGTGAAATAAACTTATGATGCAATACGCATTTCTAGTGATCTTGCCATACTGAAAATTTATTCTATTGTGGTAAGATTTATGTTACCAAAATTTGGAAATGTAATAAATGTTGGAAGGTGTTAGCACCTAAAGTCACTACCCTAAAATCTTCCTATTATTTCATAACTTTTCATTTTTGATGACTTTTCTTTATGTTCATTGGTCTCCTTATTCCCGAGTTATTTTTATTTTGCTTGAATTGCTTTGATTTAATAAGTGTCCATATATAGAGTATTACATGATTACATAATCCCATTAAGAAATGTTTGTTTTAAATAACAATACTTTCGTAGGCCCCAGGTTTAAATTACAAGCAAGAATCCAACTGCTGATGGAAGTTCATACTTTTAGTAGAAAAAAGTGTGAAATTATCGAAGAAGACTCTATTGAAAGTTCCACATTCGAGTAGTAGAATCTCAACAATGATCTAAAGAAGGCGCTACTAGAAATTTATAAGTTCCAACAAGAGGTAAACCATGGTGTCATGACTTAATCATTGAAAGGTATACCCATTAAATCATGCAATTATTTTATTAAAAGGTGATGAATTCATTTCATATCTTTGTTTTTCCAAGAACATTTCATATCTTTGTTATTAGGTGAATATACACCTAATCATTTCACATCACGGTGTCATGTGTCGTTCCTGAATTGCCTAATAATGCGTTCAAATGTTTTAATGATAAATCTACTCTTGATATGATTTCCATAAACGTTGAATAATAATTGCAAGAAGAGATTTTTTTGGCACTTTTCATTTATTCGAAACCCAAGTTTCTCTTGTAGTTTCACTCCAACTGATGGAATACTAAGTCAGAATTAGAAAGTAACCAGTTTGCAAAAGAATGGGGAAGAAAGGAGAACAAAAATTGTGTCAAGAACAATAGGGTAATGAATGGCTTGAATCCTATCTAGAATGTGCTAAGAAATTCAAGAAAGCAGGGTGGTTTGATCTGTGTAGAAAATGTAGGGTTTCAATAACGAAATTGCAAAGGCATTTGCAAAGAGGTTCACTGGTTGCATAGTGGATTTGGGAAGTTTAAAATTCCAAGTAATAGAGGAATCTATAGTTGTTGTGGCCGATCTGTCTATGGATGATGAAACATGGTTTAAAAAAAAGGTATTAGTGCATACTACAACTAGTTTTTGAAAGCAGAACATCGGGATCCAAAATGGAAAAAGGAACTCCTAGGAGTTGGTTGAAAGAAGAATTGATAGAATTGTTGAAGATGGCGTAGAGATACATTACCTACGAAGGTAGATATACTGTTACTTTTGATTAACATATGAGGTTTTTGTTGCATCTTTCTGGTGAAAAAAGAACGAATCCTCCCTTCTTCTTGTTGAAAAGTTTAACAAAGATGTCACTTAGAGTTCAAAAACATCCTGAGCACACCCAACACGATATCTTTCATTATAGTTTAATTAAACTGCTAATTATGGAAGATATTAATAAAGTACAGAGAACTTGGTAACACTTTCTGTTCAAGTCTGGTTTCAAAGTAGATGGTAAAGAGATTCATGAAACTATAATAGAGACCCCTATTAGGAAGCTAAGACTCTTGAAACCCTAAATAACCTTGTTGGCGAATCCTCAAATACAAAGAAGAAAGTTGAAATCGTTGCAAAAAGAACTAGGAGTAGCAAAATGAAGACTATGTTTGAGGAGGTAGATATAACAATGGATAGAATAGATTCTATTCCAAAATGGAAGTTTTCAATTCTTAGAGTTGAAAAGCCATATACTAGAAACAAAGGAGGAGTTACATTGACTGACTCGAATGAGTTACATTGATTGACTTAGATGTTAAGGATACTTAAGTAGAGTCCGTACAATAAGGTCAGGCTCAAGACATAGTGGAACATTCCAGTAGCACACTTACAAAGGAAATTCTCTCAAAAAACTAGGAAAAAGATACAACAAGATCCTGTGTTCATAAGGCCACACACTTACCATATTAATAAGCTTAGGATTAATTCCAAGGCATGGATTCGTCTTTGAAGAAAAATGATGTGATCACTATTGAGGATGATTTAGATGAAGAAGAAGAACGAGTTGTTAGGATAAAGAAGAATATTTCTCATATTTTAACAAATATTTAAAAAGGGTTATAGGAATTTCCACTATTTCCTGGACACGATCATAGTGACCAAACAGATTCTGAAACAGAGCATGAGGTAGATGGAATAGCTCCATGTTCACCCTATCTAAATAATGTGAAGGAAGCGGAGGAGAATGTTTTAAATATACCATATTTAGACAATGAAAACTCCGAGCTAATGGATAATGGACACGTTAAAGAAGTAGAGGTACAAGAGTTTATTGTCTCACCTCACCTTGAAAAGAAAAAGCTTAAGAAAGTGGAAAAGCTCTAGAGGATACGGCATAAGTACAAGGATTTAAATGAATATCTAAAGCATTGAAACATTACAATGAAAAGGGAAGGAGAAAAAGTTAATACAACACTCGATAAAAATAATGCTAAGCATAACAAATTGTGAGTTTGGTCTCAAAATACATTCAAGAAGAAGAAGAAGAAGCAATTGCATAAAAAGAACAAGAAGTTGCTAAAAAGGAACAAAGTATTGAAGGAAAAGTGTTTATAGGAGAAAAATAAGCATCAAGCACCATACAATCTCAAAATGATGGCAGTGGCTGCTTAACATGCTCAACCAAGACTTTACAAATACTATAAATAAGAACATTCTTAGGTAATAAGCATTTCATATTTTGGTCAAGGTCATTTATAAGGCAGATGGCAAGATTTTTTCTAAGTTGACTATTATCAGGGTTAATTGTTGAATTGTTGGCTACATGAAACCTTTCATAATTTTCGGTAGTGACTTACATACATAAAAACGCAGATGCGCTACATGAAGTTCTGGAAAATGTGTTTTTGTAATATTTTGTGAATTTGGAGTTGTAGGAACACCAAGAAGGGGGGTTTGAGTGGAGAGGGTCGCGAGTGAGTTTTGGAAAGCTTTGTAAAGGGAATTTTTTTATTACAATGTAATATGATATAATCAAAATTCTTCCTACTTGCTGAACATATTACGTATCTTTATGTAAGCCAAACTCTATTTCTGCTATTTGAATACATAAACAATTCTAGATGGTCTTTAATTGTCTTTCAGACCATGAATTCTTTTACTTATTGTGATTTCCAATAGTATGCCATTGATATTCAAATATCTTTTCTTTCTTTTCAAAATATCATTTTGAATGCAAATAGTATTCTTAATGGATGTATGAATATGATCACTTTGTGAACTTTGTATATTCATAAATTTTCCTATTTTTTTGTCATATCAATGTTCATCATGTTTTCTGATCTTCAAGTTCCATGCTTTGACCTGTGAGGTATTACAGAAATTGATGTAATTAATGCTTGAGGATTTCCTTCCAGTTACCCAAACTACTCGACCTAGCTTTAACGTAAGGCATATTAACTATGTAATTTTGTTTTCAGTAATTAAATTATAGTTGTTTTCAAAGGGGAAAAATCAATTACCATTCACTTTGAATTCTTGGTTAAAATTCTAGGCGTTCTAGAAAATTTTAAGTTGTTATGTAAAAAAAAGAGTGTAGATATTCAAAACCGGGCTTAAAAATGCATGCCACAGTCAATACAATTGTCATTAATTGAACTTACGACAACGGGGTTGAATATATATATATATATATACCCACAATTAATTTGAGAAAATGACAACTTTTTTGTTTCAAAGCAGATTTTTCACAGTTCATAAAAATGCCCGCCAAGACCTCTTATTGGATCATTTTTGGTGATTTAAGTTTTAAATGGTGTGTTTTACTATTTTTCACATTCTTATAGATATGGTTTTTAAATTTGGGTTCAGAAAGTGCATGTAATGTTTCATCTTATAGATCTGCAAGATACATTTTATGTAATGTTTCATCTTCAAATATTCATGCTCTATAAATGATCAATATTATCTATGCTCTGTTTTTTTGTTTAGATTGATTAAGCTCTTGTAACTGTGTATCAATATTCAAAGTGTTGAATACTACGTAGATTTTTTTGTATTTTTAGTTTTCAAGAAGTTATTTATGATGCATCTAGAGATCAGAACAATTTTGATGCTCTTGGAATAAAGTTGATGTAAATACAATATCTACTTTGATTGAAACGAATAACAAGTAGTGTTATTTTTCATATGAAAAAAAATCAAAATTACTATTCACATTAAATGCATCAAAGACATATACATTCCCGAGAAATACATGCACACATATATCAATTCATGTATTAAACCTTCAAAATTATTTCCTTACACAACATGTATAAATAATGATATTCCAGAGTTATAGGCTTCTTTGGAGGTTTAGGCTACAAGTTCTCTTCTTCTAGGCAAGAAAAAAGTGTACGTTCTCTCTTGCCTTGTCTAGAGGCTTCTGGTTCTTCAAAAGTTGCAGCAAGTGCATGTTTTTTTTTTTTTTTTAATTCTTTCACTTTCTTCCTACAATTTACCAAAATGTCTTGCAATCTACTTTTATATTCAATGTACTTCTTCAACGTTTCCACATTCGTATTATATTTCTCCTAGTGGTTGTTTTCCTTTTTGCTGGAGAAGACTCTTTGTAGAATTTAGCTGAGATTGAACTTCAACCACATTTTTGTTAAGTTCATGTGCCTATGTCTCCAATTGTTGTGCCCTCAACTTTGTATCATATTGAGTATATACAATTGTTATTGCCTAAAGAATGTTCTTTTGCTGCAGAGTGAAAATTTGGGATTTCAGTTCTTGTATCTCATTCTTACATCCAAAATGTTATGCCTATTTGTTCTTCAATATTTTCATTTTGAGCTCTCTAATCTCATCTTCCCTCTCCACTACCTTCTTCTTCAATGTTTCATGTATGGTTGATGACCCAAAAATATCACCTCTAACATTCATTGTTGTAATAGCTTCCATCAAGCACTTCTCTCATGTTTTTAAGTAGGTGTGATACTTTTTCAAATGATCTTTGAATTTTTGACCAACTTCTATTTGTTTAACAACTTCCTCCAGTGCCTTCTCTCTAGTTTGTAAGGAACACTCATAGTTAAATAAAGAACGTTGGTGTGTATGCGGATCATAAGTTCGAACAAAAATCAGATCCATACTTTGTCCCTTACAAATTGTAGGTTCTTCTTCCTTATTATCAATTTTTTATTTATTTTTTCCTCTTTTGTTTTATGTTTCTCTATCTCAACTACATGTTTAGTAAACTCTTCACTCCATTTGTTTTCAAATTCTTTCTTAAAATTTTCAATTAATCTGTCTTTCTACTTGAGTTCACTCTTCAGTCTTTCTTCCTTGCTAATAATAGTATATAGAGGTGGAATGTTCAAAACCTCCGGTCTTTTTCTCAGCTCATTTTCCAGTCTCTTAATGGTTTCTATGTCTTTCTTTAGCTGAGTTTCATATGCTACTTTGGATTGTGAATTTTCATTTTTTAAATCAACTACAATTTTTTTAAATTATGTACCCATAACACCAATATCTCAGATGTTTCCATCTATTATGTTTCTTAAACAGTGCACAATATCCACAAGTGTTGTTTGTAACCCTACAACTTCCTATAAGAAGGGAAGATTTTTATGATCCATACTTATTTTGAAAAGTGTATAAACCTTGGTGAATCTTACCAATTATTAAAATTCCAACTATAAAATATTTAGCGATACAATTCTAAAAATATTTTAATTTTAAGGATTTATGATATAGTTTATAGAAAAATCAGGCAATTTTTAGAGTAAACATTTTTTATCCCATCAAAATTGGGATTCAAAAAATGGAATTTGGCGACTTTTCGTTTGAAAAAAAGCATTAAAAAATGAAATTGACAAATAGGTTGTACCTTTAAGAGGTCCATAATTTGAAAATCCTTAATCGTACGAAATTCCTCCTCCATGGCAACTTTTTCTTTGAAATGCAACATTTCATCGAATAGCTTAAAAACAAATCTACCATCAAAAAAATAATTTGGAGAGGAAGTTTTCTCAACTGACAACAATGGAGGTGTACCTATAACAAGTTGAATTTATGTTGTAGTAAAAATATCATCATCACTATGTTCCTATTCATAATCCTCAAAATCTTATATTGTTTGCATTCATTTTAGTGCCTTTATGTAATCCTACTAGAATTGAGACAGTCAATTTATTCACAGTTGATTAAAATAGGGTCACATCCCATACCTTCCATATAGTTCTCCAAAGGGTCTCAAGTACTTGTACATAGTCCTTTGGATATTGTTGAGTATTATTTATTTATTTATTATTATATTATTTTTACTTGCATCTACAGTGTTGGGTCGATATAAATCAATATTTTTTTGTAATGTATCTGGGTAACTAAACTTCACTCTCTTCATTTTTCTCTCCTATAGTGCAAAATGCAATTTTTTTTCCAATAGATGAGGGATATCCATGGCCATGTCTTTAGCCCATTGAATCACCAACTTCATAAAATTACCTGAAATATCATGCTTATGATGATTCATAATTTTCCAAATGACAATTTGAATCAAGGTTTTTTGTAGTATCGAGGGAACATCTTGCATCCTTAAACCATTCCTGGGAACATAAACCCTTTTTCCACATATTTTGTTTTTCATCTCATCCTTTCCCACTTTGGGGGTTTTCTTGGCTGTCAACATTACTCCCTCCCTACATGAAATTGTTGTTTCTCTAGACACCAAATGAGGGCCCAGATAAACCCTCCTCCCAAAAAAAGCAATTCCTTGGAATCATCATCATAATTAGAGCTGGAATCGTCTATCTCTTCATTTTTGAAATTGAATTGACTAAAAATAAAACAATGTACTCCCGCTTTTAGTAGGACATTTAGCATACATGTTTCTATTACTACATGCATCAACCCTCTCTTGGAATTTTTTGACAGTGAACCTCTCAACCTAGGAACCCCTTGCTTTAGCTAATGCCATGGAATCTGATACCATTGTTTCTACTATTTCCATTTAGCAAGACACCCCTTTTTCAACCGCAGCTAGAAATGAATTGGTGGTTAGGAACGATGATGATTCACACAAAGGATGCTATAACACTTAGAATGCAGGAAAGGGATGCACACAAACAATGCACACACAATATGCACGCTGAGGACACATGCATAGGATGCATGCTGACCTATCAAAACTATAATAAAAATTATAAATGTGCTTGAAGTCAACTATACACAACTTAAGTTTTCAATTTGGATATTGTTAAATTTCTAGCATGTTATGTGTACTTATTGAAAATAATAGAATAATACTCGGTATGTTCCTACAGTACACAAGTTAAGTTTTCAATTTGGATATTGTTAACTTTCTTGCATGTTATGTACACTTATTGAAAAGTATATCAACAAACTCAACCATGCACATATGATGAATTTATTATAGTAAGGAGTATCATACTATATGTATCTAACATTTTCTTATGCATAATTCCTCAATATCTTGGTTAAATTCAAAAGTAATGACTAAAATTCTAAGTTCTTATGTCAAAAAACATAGGGTAAATATTCAAAACCGAGCTTAGAAAAATGAACACCACAGTCCATGCAATTGTTAGTAATTGATCTTAACAACATGCGGTTGAATATAGATACATTTTTGACAAGAACCTCTTTTAGATTCCTAAAGTTTTCTTCCATTTGCCACAATTATTTTAACAAAATGGTATTTTTTTATTTGAAGACAAATTTACCCAGTTTAGAAAAATGCCCGCCCAACCCTTATTACCAGGTCTTTTTGAGTGATTTGAGTTGGAAATGGTGTGTTCTTCTATTTTCCACATTATTATATGTTGATTATGTGCTATGATCTTAGAGGAATATTAATTGACACAAGTGTCCTCATGATTGATTCATACATAGAATTTGAGTATCATCTTCTTCTTCACTCTTCTAAATTGTCTATGAGTCCAATGCCTTATCAATGTTCCAACTTTCATTCATTCATCCAATTTTAGGTCTCTTAGGAATTCCTTCAAGACATGCAAAAACATCTACTAGATTAGATCCAATCTTTGAGTCATAAGGGCTTTAAAGGGGTCTCTAAGTGTCATGGATTGTCATGAGGGTTAATATACTTTTATGATTTTGTTAATGGTTTGCAAATATCATAGTGTTTTGTCATCAAATATGATCATATTCTTATGCTCTCATTTTACTAAATCAATATCAAGTTGATAAACACATTGACCGACATAAATGGCACCCTTTTTAACACCAATGACAACTCACCTCTAATAATATGAGGGCTAGATATATTGAGAAGAACGTCCTTGTCTTAATTTTAGGTAACCTAATCTCATATGCTCACAATCGACGTATGAAAAGTTCAAATTTGAAATTTTTGACTATTATGGACACTTGGTGTAAAACACAATCCATAAGCATAAAAATGCATAATCATATTTAAATGAATGAGTTATGCTACATCTATGTTTGTAGAAAGTGCATGCCCTCAAAGGATATGTTTTTTTTTATTAGGAAAATTGTGATAAGTAGGTATCAGGACTCTAGTTTGAAGACAAAACATATGTATCTTCTCAAAGTCCCATAGGCTAACAACTGTTTATTTTTATTTCAAACTTTCAAATGTCAAATTCAAAATTACTGACTAAACTTCTAAGTTGTTATGTAAAAAAACAGAGTGTAAATATTTAAAATTGGGCTTAGAAAAATGCACACCATAGTTCATACAATTGTCATTAATTGATCTTAATACCATGGGGTTGAATATAGGTATATTGTTGACAAGAACCTATTTCAGATTTCGAAATTTTTGTTCCCATTTCCCACAATTAATTTCACAAAATGGTAAATATTTTTATATGAACCCAGTTTTACCTAGTTAAAAAAAATGCATGAACAACCGTCACTATTGGGTTTTTTTTAGTGATTTGAGTTGGAAATGGCATGTTTTAATATTTCCACATTATTATACATATTTTTTTCTTCACTTTGGGTTCACAAAGTTCATGTTGTGCAAAAGCACTTCATGGTTGTCTTGTATTTATGAAATGTCCACCTAAAGTTTCACTCTTGCTTTTAGGGTTGAACTAATCATGTTGTTTTATCCAATCAAGACACAAAACCTTTCTTGGGCCAACCTAAGAGTTATTATGAATAACTTAAAATTTATTTCATAGTATTAAAATAGGTTTTTGTTGAGGTGTAAGGGATTCAAGTTTCAGACATTCTTAATCCTTTTGATTGTTCAAGAACAATGGATTCTTCTTTAAGGTTGTTTCTTTGTTGCATTAGATGATAATCTGCTTTGTTCTTAGTGTAATATTAATTGACACAAGTTTCCTCATGACTGATTCATACTTATACTTTGAGTATCATCTTCTTCTTCACGCTTCTAAATTGTCTACGAGTCTAATGCCTTATCAATGTTCTATATGTCATTCATTCATCCATTTTTAGGGCTGTTAGGACTTCATACAGTGATTGCAAAATATATTCTAGATTAGATCCAATCTTTGAGGTCACAAGGGATTCAAATAGGTCTCCAAGTGTCATGGAATGTCATGAGGGTTAAGTACTTTTAGTGTTAATGGTTCACAAATATCAGCGTGTTTTGTCATCAGATATGATCACTTTATTCCACTCTCATCCTCATGATTCAATATCAAACTGCTAAACACACCGACTAACATCAACGTCACCCTTGACATCAATAACAAATTACCTCTAACAATAGGATGGCTAGATATATTGAGAAGAGCATCCTTGTCTTAATTTTAGATAACCTAACCTAATATGCTCACAGTCAACCTATGAAAAGTGAAATTTTAACCTTTCTGATTGTTATGGACACTTGGTGTAAAATTCAATCCATAAGCATAAAAATGCATGCTAACAATGCATAATCATTTTTAAATGAATGAGTTATGCTACATCTCTGTTTGTAGAAAGTGTAGGCCCTTAAAGGATATGTTTTTTTTTGTATTAGGAAGATTGTAATAAGCAAGTATTAGGAATTTAGTTTGAAGACAAAACATATGTATCTTCTCAAGGTCCCATACGTTAAAAAATGTATATATTTTCAAACTTTGAATTGTCAAATTCAAAATTTTCTGACTAAAATTCTAAGTTGTTATGTCAAAAAACAGAGTGTAAACATTCAAAATTGGGCTAGAAAAATTCATGCCACAATTTGTATAATTGTCATTAATTGATCTTAAGACAACGGGGTTGAAGAGGGATATATATATATATATATATA
>LPNX010250558.1:500567-564525 GCA_001517045.1 Pseudotsuga menziesii
TTTTACCCAGTTTAGAAAAAATCCTGCCCATCCCTCATTATTGGGTATTTTTAAGCGATTTAAGTTTGAAATGGTTTGTTTTGATATTTTCCACATTATTATCCATTGAATTTTTCAATTTGGGTTTAGAAAATTCTTGTTGTGCAAAAACACCTCATAGTTGTCTTGTATTTATGAAATGTCCACCTAGAGTTTCACTCTTGCTCTTAGGGCCAACCTAGTCATGTTGTTTGTTTATCCAATCAAGCCCAAAAACCTTTCTTGGGACGACCTAAGAGTTAATTTGAAGAACTTAGAAGTTCCTTCAAAGAACTGTTCATAATATTAAAAAATATTTTTCTTCAGGTGCTAGGGCTTCAAGTTTCAAACCTTCTTAATCCTTTTGACTTTTCAAGAACAATGAATTATTCTTTAAGGTGTTTATTTGTTGCATTAGTTGATTATGTGCTCTATTCTTGGGGACAAATTACTTGACACAAGTGTCCTCATGGCTTATTCATACTTGTACTTTCAATAACATCTTGTTCTTCATGCTTCTATATTGCCTTTGAGTCCAATTCCTTATTAATGTTCCACTTGTCACTCATTCATCCAATTTTAGGGTTGTTAGGAATTCATTTAGGGATTGAAAAAACAAAGTATACTTTGAAGTGATGACGTGTGAGTTCATGCCTTTAGATTTTCATCTTAATGTTTGGTCAAGGATGTACTTTATTTTTCCTCTAAAATGAAAAGTATGATTTATTTCCTAGGAGAAAAAACATATTTTACCATACATATTACACCACAGATATGTCATACAACACCATATATTTTGTTGATTTTGGAAGACTGTAATAAGTAGTTATTAGGATAGTTTGAAGACAAAAAATATGTATCTTTTCAAGGACCCATAGGCTTAGAAATGTATATTTTGGTTTAAAACTTTGAAATACCAGAGGTAAAGATTTTTTCCTTGGAAGAGAGAAACCATTGATAAAACAACATCAATATGTCATGAGACAAATGACTGTATGCGAAAAATAAAATATTTATATATATTACATGAGATATTTCATCATAGATATTACACCATAGATTTGTCATACAGAATTTATGACAAGTATAATGTTTACATATCCAAATGCGGTGCACCAATCCTCATCCCCAATCCATAATAACGATTGGCAGGATCCCATTGGTGTGAATCCCATGAAAAGTGCACATGCATACGAGGCAGTAGGCTATTATACAAATATCAAAATCTAACTGTTGGTCACACTTTGCATTTACAAAGATGTTGAATATCATCTCTTGAGCCTAAAGATAGCTCATATCTATCAGGAAAGGTTGGCCATGAGTAGAAACCAACCTACTTAAGATTCATGTAGCCTTCTATGATGAACTCTAGTGATTTTTTTCCTTCACAATATTAGGAGGTACAAAATTCATTGCAATATGTTCAAAAGTAACCATGAAAATTTCATCTGAACAAGGAATTTCCACAAAATATTCACTACGTATCATGTTACGAGACCTTATGTGGTTGAAAAATTTGTAGGAAAGAAAATGGATGTTGTGATGATGGATTCAATGTAGCTACAATACTCCAAGATATGATGGTAATGCATTGTGTGTGCCATATTCCGTAGAGGCAACTAATTTGGGAATCACAACTTCATCATCACCTTTTATTGCAAGAAGTTGGAAATTGGTGTGCTTATCATCTTTCATAGCAATAAAACGACAGAAAAAAAGATTCTCCCTTTCAAGTGCTCTTTCCCCACCTTTTGATAGAGCTCATAGTAAAGAAAAAATCAACAATGCCTACAATAAACATAAAGATAACATTGGTTATGATAAATAAATTTTTATGATATGAATTAAAAGGTACACATGTATACTCACCATCAATGATTTCAATTGATATCAATAAATCTTGTTTTGTATAGAACACCTCATGTGGATGTAAATACACATTGTGGGAATATGGTGGTCTCTACTAATAACATCCACATGATTTTCAATTTGTTTTACCCAATAGAATGTTCCACCAGTGGAAACATCTACTAAACAATTCAAAGCTTCCACATGATATGGAATTTTCAATGACTCTTCTTCATACATACAAGGAAAATTTTCATAATAAATAGAGACATGCATGCTTTCTTTTATGGTAAAATCAAATGGATTTTTTATGTGCACTATAAGCCCTCCCATTTGAATGAATTCCTTTCTTTCAATCTTAATAAGACAATCATCTCCAAATAAGGGAGTCACATCTGACATAGATCTCATGTAAAACCCTCAGTTTATGACTACATTGAAATGATTTTTGTGATATTCATATGCCTTGAATATAACACTGATTTTATTTAAGATAATGATTAAGGATGGTGCAACATAAGTTCACTTTTATAATCTGCATACCCTATTAGAACTGGAAAAACATCATCTATACTACACGTCCATGTACCACTGGTACCAATAGTGTAAATAATTGGATCATTCCAACAAGGATCCAAGCATGTCAACTCTACAATTCCCGTACGTGACTCATCAATAACTTTGCAGAGAATGATATCTTCTAAGCCATTTTATTCTTTAAGAAGGGCAACAATATCAAAGTTTGGATCTTTTCTGCATAGATGAACAACAACGGAGTTGATAAGGTATTTGTGTATTGTTAAGCTAGAACTGATCATCATCACCTCTAGACTCTATGTCATAATTACTCCAATAATCATTTTTAGCAACTTTACATAGTTGCCATGACTTTCTTCATTGCATAGATAATTGTTGCTTCATTTGTTGTCATTTTCTCGTCTAACATCCTCTTTTGCAAGTACGCAGAAGGCTTCTTCCGCAGCTTCTAGAGGAAACACCTCTCGTTCTTTATGTGGCAAAGAATTAGGGTCTGTACTGGACACGATTAAATTTGTAAAATGTTATGATCTGCAACCATGACAATATTCCCAAAAAAACTACATAGGTTAAACATGGGATCTCTAAATTGGAAATAAACACTAAAAACAACAATCTATCTCTATAGGCATAACATATATGCTTTTTTTTTCCTCGGAAAAAATTCATAATTTTATTTCAAAAAGAACAAAATTACATCTGCACATGTAAGAGGATCACTAGGATCCCTACATTGTCACATATTATTTGTCTCATATTAACAAAAATTTTCTACCCAGCTGCAGAAATACTAACAGCAATATTTGCTGTCTCAGATAATCCACAAAAGAGAGTTCACAAAATCTGGAATGTATCCAATTCACTAAACTGTCCATATAAGTTGACAGGTCACAAAAAAACTGTATCAAAAAGGCCGATCCCAGCCTGTATTAGATACCACAGCAAATATGAAATTTGCTATCTGTCCCATACTATAATATAAAAGCGATACTACAATCTGAGCCATTCCCATCCTGTAGCAGCTCATAAACAGGTCACATTTACTGTCTCAGAGAGAGTTTCACAAATGTATCCAATTCACTAAACTGTCCAAGTGTTGACAGGTCACAAATTGGAGCCAACATTAACAGGAAACGACCGATCCCATCCTGTAGCAGCTCGATACCACAGCATATAATTTGTATACTGTCCTGTCCATATAAGTTGACAGGTCACAAAAAACTGTATCAAAAAGGCCGATCCCAGCCTGTATTAGATACCACAACAAATATGAAATTTGCTATCTGTCCCATACTGTAATATAAAAGCTACTACAATATGAGCCATTCCCATCCTGTAGCAGCTCGTAAACAGGTCACATTTGCTGTCTCAGAGAGAGTTCACAAATGTATCCAATTCATAAACTGTCCATATGTTGACAGGTCACATGAGCCAACATTGACAGGAAACGACATCCTGTAGCAGCTCGATACCACAGCATATAATTTGGATACTGTCCCTGACAGTAAAATATCAGCACATCACAATTTGAATTCCCTGAAACAAGCATATCAACTAGATACCAGAAAAAATGGGTATCGCAACCCAAATCAAAGTAAAAATATGACAGGTCAGAAAAATCAGAGCCAAAGCTCAATGCTGTTGTAAAACTGCTTCATGAAACGGCCGATGATAATAGCTGTAAGAATCCTCAAGTGAGTGAACAGTTATCTGCCAAATGCCAAAGTCTAAATGCCGCGTCGCTTCCTTGGATAGCTGATTAGCCACCCCATTCCGTTCCCGATAAACATGTGTAAAATAAATATGATTAAACTGTTGTTTTATGCGTAACACCTCCTCCAGAATAGGTAAGAGTATCATCACATGGCACTGTACAGTCTCTTTTTCCCATTCAATAACTAGCATAGAGTCACCAAAAACCTGAAGAGACAAACAACCCTGTTCTAAAGCAAATAAAAGCAGAAGCCTTAATTCAACATAGTTGTTTGTTCCCCTTCCTAAACCAGCCGAGATATGAAAATAATGAGACTCAGATTTGTAAAGTACTCCACCCCCACCACAAATCGATTGCCGAGCTTTAGAGGCTCCATCAAAGAAGCCCCAAGGGATAGCTTTGTCAATCTGTTCCTCCCGCACAGGCCTATGCTTGAGAGGCTTCTCAGGTTCCCTGAAATGTTGAATAATTGCAATCATTTGAGCCACAACAGATTCCATCAGGATTCAACAGTCCTGAAAAATAATCTTGTTGCGAGTAATCCAAATCCCCCAAGCAAAGATACAAGGAACAACACAGAGAGAGTTTGGGCCTGACCACCATCTATGAAAATCTTGGAGAACAGAATCTCCCTGCCACCCCCCGCTGAAACCCATATGCTTACCCACCTCAGACCATATAGATTGAGAATAAACACATTGAACAAAGAGATGAAGAGATGTTTCCTCAGCCTTCCGACATAGCGCACAAAAACCAGGGCCTTCAAGAAATCTCTTTTGCAAAATGTCCCATGTCGGAACCTTATTTTCCAAAATAGCCCAGGAGAGTAATTTGGCCTTACCTGGACATTTTATCTTCCACAGCTGTTTCCACCACCAAACCAATTCTCGGTTATAAGCCATCACATTGAGCTGAATATAACCAAATTTAGGAGAATAACACCCTGAAGGATGATAGTCCCAAACCAATACATCATCCTGGTTAGTCAATCTGACATTTGAAACCCTTAACTGCCTAATATAACCCCCCCATGCCTCCAGCAGATCATCATGAATCTCAAGTCTCTGAGCACTGATCCAGCCTTGATGCCATAAAGTAGAATTTTCCTGATCCTCAATATCAGCAATAAAAAGACACCCTCTTGCTTCCAAGTGTAACCTAAGCTCCTCAGGAAGGACACGATCCCCCCCACAGCCTACCAAAGGATCAATCCCAATACGAACCATTCACCCATTACCAATTCTCCACACCAAACTAGAGCCAACCAAATCAAAATGCTTTACCACCTCTTTCTAGACCACTGAGCAATTTGTCCGAGATTTGTCCACCATCCGAATCCACTCAATGAGAGTCAAAGGAGCAATATATTTATGATACACCACTCGAGTCCAGAGACTCTGTGTATGTATAAGTCTCCATGAGACTTTTTCTCCTAATGCCTTTGCAAAAAGGAAAATATTTTTTAACCCCCACCCTCCCAAATCTTTTGGAACAACAATTTTCTCCCACCTCACCCACACCAGAGCCCTATGAGCACTCTTACCTCTCCACAGAAAAGAAAAACACAGCCTGCGAATCTGTTCAAGTAGCCCCTTAGGCAGCCATGCAAGAGACATCCAGTAGACGGGAATCGCTTCCAAAACAGATTTTATTAGAACCAGTCTCCCAGCCTGAGAGAGCCATTTTTGACTCCAGTTTTGAAGTCTTTTTTCCAATTTTGTCAATAACCAGTACCAATCTGCCTTCAGGTAAGAGTTCGGTTTTAAGAAAAACCCTAGATACTTAATCCCAGCATCCAAATCCATCATTCTAAAAGGAAAAAGAAGAGCAATTATGTGTGTCTCCTGCTCAGATAAATTCGAGCATGAAATAGTGGATTTTTCAATATTTACAACCATGCACGCAGCAGCTTGTACAAGGATTAGTCCTTCAGACACCTTATCAATATCCTGTCTCGACCCATTAGTGAAAATCAAAATATTGTCAACGAAAAGAAGGTGCGAAATATACAAAACCTGGGAAATGGCAATGCCATGAAAAGTCCCTTCCGCTTTTGAAGCCAAAATAAATCGACTGAGACCTTCAGCTACAAGAAGAAACAAAAGGGGAGAAAGAGGACACCCTTGTCGAAGACCCCGACCAGCTTGGAAAAAAGGGCTAGCAGCTCCATTAATGAGAACTGCAAAAATCACCGTACTGATGCAAGCCATAATCCATCTGACAATTCATAACAGAAGCCCAGGTGTGTAAGCAACATCCTAAGATAAAGCCAACTGACCTGATCGAAAGCCTTTGAGAGATCAATCTTGATCACAGCTCCTTTCTGTTTCTGAACTTTCAGAGTATGTAGACATTCCTGAGCAACTCCAATGGCCTCATGTATTTGACGACCCTCCAGAAACCCAAATTGCTCGCTAGAAATATGATGGGACAATACAGATTTGAGTCTCTTTGCAATTACCTTAGAGATGATCTTATATAAACAATTGCAAAGTGAGATGGGCCTGAAATCCTCAAAACTTGCAGGTTTATCCTTTTTTGGAATAAGAGCAATAAAAGTAGAATTGAGCGGTCCATGGATAAACCCAGCTTTACATGATTCCTCAACAACTGACAAAAGCTCCTTACCGAAGAAATCAAAGAAACCCAGGAAGAATTCAACAGGCCATCCATCAGGCCCCGGACTTTTATCTTTTTGAAACGAATGAAGCACCAGAGATAGCTCCTCCACCGAAACTTCCCCCATCAACAGCCTGTTTTCCTCCTCATCCACAAAGCGAGGAAAAAGATGTGCTACCCGAATGACCTCAGCAATAGAAACTCCAGGTTGAGC
The DNA here is from genome assembly GCA_001517045.1 of Pseudotsuga menziesii. Classification (NCBI taxonomy): domain Eukaryota; kingdom Viridiplantae; phylum Streptophyta; class Pinopsida; order Pinales; family Pinaceae; genus Pseudotsuga; species Pseudotsuga menziesii. The sequence goes on from LPNX010250558.1 coordinate 507,518, forward strand.
AGTGAATAAATCCCCAAAATATCTCACACCCAAATCAGCCAGCCCATCGAAACTGGACACCTGTTCCCCATTTGCTAAAGACAACTCCCAAATAGAATTGGAAAATTTTCTCCCCTTAGCATATGCTTGAAAAAATTTAGTATTCTCATCTCCACACTGAAGCCAGATTGCTCTGCTCTTCAATCTCCACAATTCTTCTCGCTCACAGAGAATCACATTCTGCTTCTTTTCCAAAGTAAGGAGTTCATCCTTAGTATGATCATCCAAAAACCCCATCCCCGGACTGTGAAGCAACCTGTCAATAGCCAACTCACAGTCCCTCAATGTCTTATCATCATTCACCCTCTTAGCATGAGCCCAAGAAATAGTAGCCTCCTTTAAGCGTTTCAAATTTTGATAAAAATGAACCCCTGCATGCTCCAGAGAGTTTTGTGGACGAGGAGTCCACATCTCCTTAACCAAAGCTTTAAAACCCTCATCCTTCAACTAGCAGGAGTTGAATTTGAATGGACTTGGGGGCTTCCTCCGACGACCTCGTAATTCCAAAAAAATGGGACAATGATCAGAAATCCCACCTGTCCCCACCCACTGCCGAACAAGATCCACCCCCAGAGCCAACGATTCAGCCACCAAGAATCTATCCAATCTCTTAGCTACCCTTTGATCCCCGGCTCTCTTATTTCTCCATGTAGGGACAATCTTTGGCGGAAGTATGTCCAGGGGATCCTTCCTCGTAAAACCTTGAATGAAAAAATTTGCCATAACATCCGGAGCAGCTCTAGGCCCCCAGACCCCAGAGGCTCCCAGAGAAAGATTAAAGTCTCCCCCCAATATTACATCAGTGTTTTCAAAAAAGTCCAATTTGAACAAAGAGTCCCAAAAGCTAACTCTATTCAAATATGGCCCATATATGCTAAGAATCGTGAGAGATTTCCCAATCATGGCATCCCACACTTCCAACCCCACACCAGAATATATTCCCCAAGAACAATCACACCTACAACTTTGAACCTTCCACCCCGAGGCTAATCCTCCAGAGCGCCCCCTTGCATCCACAGCCACAAACTTCCAACCAGGAAGCAAAGATTCTAAAACTCTAACAACCTCCTCACTACACCCCAACGTTTCCTGTAACAGAATTACATCCGGCTGATTTAACTCCACCAGCCTTCGAAGAGATGATTTTTTGAGGGGACTCGCCAACCCCCGACAATTAAAGGACATAACTTTCATTTGGGAGACCCCACCTGGGCCTTCACTACTCTAAGTGCCCATTCAATTGAAGATTGTGTCCCCATCCCTAAATCCACCTTTGCCCGTTCTTGTGCTTTGGACAATAGATATTTTCTGCCACGGCCTTTCCCCACCATACGCATGGACAACTCAGGAAGACCTTTCCCCCCCGACCCCTCAAAGGATATCTCCCTACTTCTAAGAGCATATTTGATACTTCTTCCCTCAGAGCTGGTAGAGAAATTTGTAGAAACAATGGAAGGGGAGAAAACACAATCAGACGACGGCAACGGACAAGGAGCAACCGAACAATGGATTGTCAGGCTGGCTAAAGGAGAACCAATAGAAAAAACCCCCCCCATATCCTCAGAGAAAAGAGAAACTACAGGAGAAGGGATAAAAGACATTCCCAAGGGATTCGAAAATGACCCCCCTTGAAAATTTGCCTGCACTGAAGTCTTCCTGGAGCCTGAAGAAACCAAATCATTAACCCCAGCCCCCATTCTGTCGTCAAACAATCCCCCAGGGACCTTTTGGCCAATGTCCACTTCGCACAAAGACATGACTGATGAAAAAGGGAGTTTTCTGGAAGCAGCCTGAACCTCTGGTTCTTTGTCCACCGTCCTTCCATCCAAAATCCCAGAATTCATTTCCCCCACACTAGCAGAAACCCCTACCTCCTTAGGAGCATCAAGCCCATCTAAATCATCATCAATCTTTGGTTTGCTGGTCCTAAAAGGAAGCGAACAACTGGCCACCAAATGACCATATGAATGACAGTGATGACACCTAAACGACACACCCACATAGTCCAGAATTTGTACAAAGTCCCCAGCCTTCATCTGCACAGTTATTTCAGAGGAGAGACCCTGACGCAGATCGATTTTTACCAAAATTTTTGCCACCGAATACTTACCAGTCTCCAAATAGCATAAATCAGCACAAACATATTCACCTAGAAAATTCCCAATTTCAATAAAGCGGTTCTCATTCCATAAGTGCATAGGAAATTCTGGAAGTTTTACCCACAGAGGCTCCATGTTAATCTTCTCTTTTTGTGAATCAAAAAAAGGTGTTCAATGTTTCAAGACAGTAGGGACCCCATTCATAGACCATTGCCTCCCCAGGACAGCATCAACCTCCCCTTTGTTGTGCATGATGAAAAAAAACCACCCTTTAGTCAATACCCGAACTTCAGGTGCTGAATCTAACAAAAATTTCCATTGCTCGGCCGCCCACCTCCGGAGAAAACCACATCCAAAATGTTTGCCACGAACATGCCCTACCACTGCTGTCATGGACATATCCTCTGCCTTTTCCAATGTAACTTCCACCCCCAGCACCATCTTGTCCCTACGCTTCCGATCTTTCACAGCCTTTGGACCTTTTTGAGATCCCTCCTTAGCTGACCCTCCTTGCTTAGGACCACATCCAAGAAAAGGAGAAAGACCCTCAACTGGGAGCTCCGATGAATTTGTAGGGAAGTTTGTATAGAACCCAGTCTGATGTGAGAGAGTACGTCCAAGAAGCCCAGCAAGGTTGGGCCTGTCCATACCCAAACCCTCAGTGGTCTTGAAAAGAGCTAAATCTGCCTCCAACCCCTTCAAAACCACAGAATTGGGCGATGATATCCTGGGGTTTGAAAGCCATGCTTCATGCCCTGCCAACCCCACTTCATCCACGAGCCCAGTGTAGATCCCTGGCCCCCTCCCTGACAGCAGAGGCCCAGATGTCCCCTGTCGATCCAAAGCACCAGAAAAACCGCCAACAACAAAAATATCACTTTCATTTACCCCATCTGATGAATAATCTACCTCCTCCTCCATAACACCCCACCGAACCACCCCAAAACCTTTCAAGCCCCAAATCCAAACCCCAGAAACCACCACAGAGAAAGGCCCACAGTCGACACACCTTCTGACAACCAAGTTACACCTTGATCTAATCAGTTAAAACTGTGTAAATGGTGTAGTGCGAGGGTTTCTGAAGCAACACGCTCACAGCATAACATGGCGTCTTCCTTTACATATGAAATTAGAACCCTGTTCCACACAAAGTAGAAGGTTGCTTGATAGAAGACCACCACCCAGCCTCCTACAAAAGAAAGAACAAAGACTGAACAGAAGAAGCTACCCTGCTCCAGAAAGATCAAGACTCGAGCCTCTGAAAAATCAAGGCTAGAGCTCAATCTGAAGATTCGAGCCACCAGTCCTGCAGATACTTGGAGCAAAATTCACACTCGGATCTAAATCGTGGAAAAGAAGCTAATACAAAAGGCCTGAACCCAAGATGATACCGATCCCCCAAACCTGTAAGTTGATCTTGGAGTGAAAAATCTGTTTCAAAATATCAGTCTATTATTTTCTTCTTGAAGAAGATGTACCATCATATGATTAAACCTCCAAAAGAGCTAGAGCCTCAGCATTCTTGCAAACAAAGCCAAGAGGCCTTCAATAGGAACCAGGCCTGCAAAGATCTAGCCTCCAATGCAAATTTTGAGACTAGTTCTTGGAGCGAAAATTTGCCTCCCCCCCTGCAATCTTAAAATACAAGAAATCCAGAATGCAAAAGACTCACGATGGATTCCAATCTATACAATTTGAAGGGAACTCAGCGCAGATATTCCCAGCAGTGGAGAGCATGAAGAATCACTCCCTCCACCAGCATGAGTCAGAACACTTCCTGCAACAAGATCCATCAGTCCAACTCCAGCCAGCACATCAGAACCGATCAAAGAATAGTTCAGAGCCATGCAAGAAAAAATAGAGCCCAACAAGGAGATTGCTCCAAACACAGTAGTCAGGGTCAACAAAAAAGCGACCCTCAAACTGCATTTGAGACTAAACAATCCTGTAGACAATAATCCTTCTAGGAAGAGAGAAATCATGCATCAAATGACTGATATTAATTTCCCTCCAAACCACCGAACCCTTAGCAAGGCCACGCATGATCTGCACAAGGCGAGGAGCTTCAACCAACGGTCAAGCCATCTAGTCTCCAACCAGATCAGATCAGGCAGCGACCCACAGAGAGCAAGCAATCAGGACAGAGCCAATCCAACCTTGAATCCAACCTGCAAAAATTTCAAATGCGATCTTGGAGCGTAAAAAGCACCCTCTATCCTCAGTTTTCCACCTTACTGTTCATGATACTGTTCCACCCTGCATAACATATATGCTACACTAACCTTTGGTAAGAATCTTTGATTTTTTCCTCCTTGCAACTAGGGTTATGGCATTGCATACACAACAAAATTAAATCTTTTGAGTCCTATATGGTCTGAAATCTAGAATCACGTCCGATATGATATGACATTGTACAAGAAAAATTAGAAATTAGAAAAGAAATGATACAATCCTTATAAAAATATATAAATGAAACAAAAGGGATTTCCAACAATTACATTCATTAAATTTCATGAAACATGGGTAAGGGTCCTCAGAATCTCAAATAGAAATACAATCATATCATGACAAGATGTCCAAACGAGCTACACAAGTCAAACACCAAATCTTTGAATTGGAAATCAACATTGAAAAAAGAAATATAGCTCCATATGCATATTATAAATTCTACAACAACCTTTAGGAAGAATATTTGATTTATTTTCTCCTTGCAACAAAGGTTATGGTGTTTCATACACAACAAAATTAAATCTTATGAGTCCTATATGATCTAAAATCTCGAATCACGTGTGATATGATTTGACATTGTACAATAGAAATTAGAAAATAAATGATACAAGCCTTATAATAATATATAAATGAAACAAAAAGGGATTTTTTTATAGTTACATTAATTGAAATTCTTGAAACCTGGGTAAAGGTCCTCAAAATATCAAACAAAAATACAACCAGATCACGACAAGATGCCCAAATGGGATACATATGTTACACAAGCGATCTATGAATTGGAAATTAACATTGAAAAAATAATCTAGCTCTATAGGCATAATATAAATGCTGCACTAACCTTTAGTAAGAATCTTTGATTTCTTTTCTCATGGAAACAAGGGTTATGGCATTGCATACACAACAAAAATAAATCATATGAGACCTATATGACCTGAAAACTAGAATCACGTCCGATATGATATGAAATTGTGCAACATAAATTAGAAACGAAATTATACAAGCCTTATAAAAATATAGAAATGAGACAAAAAAGAATTTTCAAATATTACATTAATTAATCTTCATGAAACTTGGGTAAAGGTCCTTATAATCTCAAGTAGAAATACAACCGGATCTAAAATAAACATTATACCCTTGAGAAAAAAATTAAAACTTATCATACCAGTCGACCGCCATCATCCATTATCTTTGTTCAGAAAATCTGCATGCAATCCGAATTTGTTTTATCTGTAATCATGACTGATAGGATTTGATCAGTAACTTTTTTTATGTACATGATCCAACCTAGGGTTCACAGGGTTCTTGATCCACCCAGTAGTTGGCATGTTTTTTTACTTCGACAAGTTCAACATTGAATTCAACAAGTCAAAACCTCGAGACAACCTCAATAGGTTTAGCATATCGACATGCATCATGGACTCCAACATCTTGACATGAATGCGGTACACTGTATCTCTGTCTTCCAGCCATCTGTAACTGTTTAAATTCCTAACCATTATAACTTCTTTGTAACTGAACATAATGGGTAGTCAGCCAAGCATCTCAGCATTCTATATAAGCATGTACACTATCGTAATATACAAGAAAGTAATAGAGCAGTAATAGAACAACAGAGTTTGGTTCGAACTCTTGCATTTTGTTCGTGTGTATACTTTCTGTCTATGTAGTGTATTTCATGCTTTGCTTATTTTAATATGCTTATGCCATAACAGTACTTAATTCATTCAATTGAACTGTTGTCCTCCAATGTGCACCTAGGCACCCAGATCATTGGTATCAGAGAAAATTCAGAGCTTAAGTTGTGTAGACACTTATATCAGAGTTACCTGACTTATTCCTGTTCAAACATGCTCACAAACTCAACAATCCAAGTAGACACTACATTCAACTTCAAAGAATATGGCAAAAGAAATAGACAATAGAAATGCAATAGAAGAGACAGAGAAACTCATAGAGAAGGAACTGGATCGACAAGGAATCGAAATGTTCACCCAATTCAATGAGATTCTCACATGATTTGCTTTGACATCTGGAGGATCCTCGACAAGATCCAATTTCGACAAAATCAGTCTATTCAAAGTGCAAATGGATCTAGAGATATCGAATCTTGAAGGCAATATTGACACGGAATCTGTAGATAATTAGGTACAATAGCTGGAATCTTATTACTCTGTGAATCAACTCTCGGAAGCTGAAAATATCACCATTATATCTTTAAAGATGTCAACCTCTGTGCATTGCTGGTGGGAGAATCTATCGACAAAGATGGAGCGATAAGGAGACCCCATAGAAATGTGGGAGAAATTTGTCGAGTACACCTGAAAAGAGTTATTCCCGCCCAAGTACATTGAACAACGATATAAGAAGTGGCAGCAACTAAGGCAATGGAAAGAAAAATTTGTGCAAAGTTACACCAACGAGTTCTATCAACTCATGGCTAGACTTAGCGTCCAAGAAGAAGAGAAATTACTTGTCCTGAAGTACGTCAGCATATTATCCCCATACGTTCAACATGAGATGGAGTTTCTGTCTGTCAGTATGCTTGCAGATGCATTCCACTATGCCAAAAAGATTGAAGCTAAACAAAAAGGAAAAACATGCATCACGACCAAGACGACAAGTTGAACATTTGATAAGAAGTCACCAAACAACTCTGACAATTCAAGACACCCTTATTAGCTGTCTCCTCCAAAGATAGACAATCACAAGAATCAATCCTAGAAAGGAAAAAAGGGAACATAGCAAGCAACCCCCTGCCACGAAATGGTGTGATTATCATAATCCATCATGGCATGATACGTCTGAATGCAAGGCTCAAAAGAAATTTTTGGAAAAAATTTCGACATCTGACTTGTCCAACAAAACCCTGGTAGAATTGGACCCAGAAGCATTGACCCTTTTGACATTAACATCAACCACTCTGGTAGCCTCGACTATCATCAATGAGGAGGAACGAGAGTGCCTGTTCCATACACATATATGGGTTCAAAACAACCTATTGCATATGATTGTGGATAATGGTAGCCAGAAGAACTTTGTTTCTGAAGATCCCATGAAGAAACTTGCTTTTGTCACCTCTCCACATCCTCAGCCTTACAATATTGGTTGGATGAAGGATGGACAGGAACTAATGATCACTCAACAATGTAGACTCACCTACTTCATTAAACCTTTTGAAAATTAAGTACTTTGTGATGTGGCACTACTTTTTGTAGCTTACGCCTTCTTTGGGAAACCTTTCTTGTGGGATCAACATGGAAGTTATCAGTCATGGCCTTAGAAGGTGATTATCAAAATTCGGAACCAATGGTACAACATATTAGAGTAACGACCTACACCAATAGTTGCAATGATATCTTCCAAACAAACAAAGAAGCTTATCAGCCATGCTCAGAAATTCGCATTGATCATCATAAAGCTCAGCATCCCAGGAAGACTGCAACAACTAGTTGACTGACTAACCAATTCAACTCCCAACAACAATAATAGATTTACCATATTCTTGAGGAATACCAAAACGTATTTCAAGATCCAAACGAAGCACCTCTACATTTCCAGGTAAAACACTCCATTGAACTTGTTCCTGGTTCTTCATTACCTAATGCATATGTTTACAGAAGATCTATTATCGAGAATGAAGAGATTCATAGACAGATTCAAGATTTGATCAGCAAAGGTCACACCCAACCCAAATCCTCTCCTTGTGGAATTCCATCCGTCCTTATTCCAAAGAATTATGGGACTTGACGCATGTACATCGACTATCGGGCTCTCAACAAAATTTTGATAAAGAACTCATCGACTGTCTGAAAGGTGCTAAATTATTTACTAATCTCGACCTCAAGTTGGGATACCATTAGATTCTTATCAATTCCACTGATGTATGGAAAACTGCTTTCAAAACCAAGGTAGGATTGTTGTAATGGTTAGTCATGCCTTTCGGCTTAACCAATGCACATGTGACCTTCATGCTCTATATGGATGACCTTCTAGGACTTATCATCGACAAGTGCGTCATTGTCTAGCTTGACAATATCTTGATTTCTAGTCGATCATGGGAAGATAATGTCAGAAAATGTAATTGACTCTGCAGACATTCACGTCGACCCAGAAAACGTATAGATCCTCAAATATTGGCCCATTCCTCGAAGCATTCATGAACTAAGAAGTTTTCTTTGTTTGGCGATTTTTTATTGACGATTCATACTCGGCTTCAGTCACATAGCCTACCCTTTGAATCAACTAACTAAGGGAAATGGGAAAACTGTCTTCAATTGGAAATCAACAAAACAACAAGCTTTTGAGCAACTCAAACATAAGCTTTGTACTACATCAGTAGTTGTGTTACCTGATTTGCATCAGCCTTTTGAGATTGAGACAGGTGCATCATACTATGCTTTGGGTGTCATTATCACTCAGTCTGGTCACCCAGACACTTTTCATTCCAAAACTTTCAATGACACTGTCAGAAGGTATTCGATGTATGAGAAGGAACTGCATGTCATTGTGAAATCCCTTAAGAAATGGAGGAATTACATCCTTGGGAAGGAAACGATCATTCTTATTGACCACGAGCCTTTACAGTTCGCCGCCCAGTCCTAGTCAAAGATACAAACAACTCGACAACTCAATTGGATTAATTACCTGCAACAATTTTAGTTGGTAATTAAGTATCGAAAAGGTAAAGGCAATGCTACAATCGATTGTCAGTTGACCACCCATTACTCTACTTTTCGTATGCAGGGTTACGACACCACTACTTGGCCACAATTGTATTTGGTAGACTATGAATTTTCTACAATTTATCGATAGCTTCAGACTACCATGCTTTCTATTACCGACTACTTCTTGAAAGATACCTTGCTATACAAGCATGGAAAACTTTGTGTACCAACTGGGGAGCATCGAAAACAACTCATTTGGGACGTGCACTACAACAAGATTGCAAGATATTTTGGAGTAGCACAGACTCTTGTTATCCTAGAGAAGTATTTTTATTGGCCTTCACTTAAATATGACGTCAATATGTAGATTCAATCATGCGTGGTTTGTGCCATTGCTAATTCATCGAATCGACGACAAGGATTGTATACGCCTTTGTCAGTTCCTAGACGACCATGGGAATATATTTCTATGTACTACCTAATAGGATATCCTACTACCAAACATCAACATGACGCGATCTTAGTGGTAGTCGACAGATTTTCCAAGATGGATATTCTCATTCCATGCAAGAAGACTACGACATCACAATAGACTGATCAACTTTTCTTCGAACATGTTTGTAAATCTATGGCCTTCCGACGACCACCATTTCTGACAGAGATTCCAGATTTGTCAGCATATTTTGGAAGACTCTCTGGAAACAACTTGACACGAGACTCTCTTTGTCAACAAGTTTCCATCCTCAGATAGATGGACATACGAAAGTTGGGAATCGCTTGGTAGTAGAACTGCTTCACATGTACAACCACAAGCATCGTCGAACATTGGATGAAAGTCTCCCATACATACAACACAGTTACAATCGTGCTCAACACCCTCAACATGGGTAAGAATCCATTCGAGATCTATTATGGATTTCAACCCTCAACACCCATCGAATTGATCATTTCATTGACACAGTCGAATGACACCCACTCTGACTGACAAGAAGTTGAAAAAGCATTGAATTTTTGAGACCAAATTTATAACATCCAGAAGCAAGCACATGAAATGTTGCAGCGAGCTAATGAGAAAGCTAAGGAATGACATGATAAGCATCGTACTCCTCATTCATTTCAAATTGGGGATCAGGTCTAGTTACATCTTAAGAAGGAACACTTCATTGGTCCATATAGAAAGTTGAAGCCTTTGTGATATGGTCCTTACAATATACTTAAGTAGATTGGAGAAAACAATTTCCAGCTTGACATTCCTTCATGCTTGGGTTTGTATATAGTATTTAATGTGGACCTACTTCAACCATACCATGCACCACTATTGGAATAGAATGACTTGCAGACAAAAAAAACCTAAGACATCCATCCCAATGTTCAAGAGACTCTTCCTTGCAACACCATCATGGGAAGACACATGCCATACAAGGACGAATGCAATTCCCTTGTTTAAATTGGACAAAACTGGAGAAATCCAAGCTCAAGGAAATTGGTACTCTACTACTAAACTCATCAATAGTTGGCATGTTTGTTTACTTAGACAGGTTCAACATCGAATTCGACAAGTCTGAACCTCGACAGGTTTAGCATCTCAACATGCATCGTCGACTCCAGCATATCGACACAACTATGACATGTTGTCTCTCTGTCTTCTAGTCGTCTATAACGGTTGAACTTCTGAACTATTCTAATGTCTTGTAATTGAACGTAATGGGTAGTCACCCAAGCATCTCAACATTCTATATAAGCATGTACACTATTGTAACATACAAGAAAGTAATAGAGTAGTAGTAGAACAAGATAGATTGGTTCGAACTCTTGCATTTTGTCTGTGTGTATACTTTATGTCTGTGTAGTGTATTTCCTGCTTTGCTTATTTTAATATGCTTCTGCCATAACAATTTTCGATTCATTCTATTGGATTGTTGTACTCTGACGTGCGCTTGGGCACCCAGATCAGTTCTCTTGCTATTTTTTCTCAAAAGGGACCTAGTATTTTAACAGGGTTATCTTACAGTGTTTGTGAGTGAGGTCAAGTAGGGAAACTGACCTAGTTTGATGAGAGTTTTTGGGTAAAATCAAAATGGGGAAAAAGGGGGAAATTTCCTAATTGTTATTGGCATGCATGAAAAATTCAAAATTTTTAGCTAACCACACATTGTTATACATGTATAATCGTTAACCACACCAATTTATCTTACATTGTTTGGCGTGTAATCGAAAAATATTTGCGATGGAACTCTGAGTTTAACAAGTTAAGTGATTAACAATGCTAATTATGTTTTGATTAAATTCTAATCCATTTCTTATTTTGGATACATTTAGTGGGTGGTTGTTTCTTATGGGGTTATTAGTACACCAGTAGGTATTTATATGTACACAGATAGGTATTTATATCTTAAAATTTGGGGTAAACTAGAGCCTATGATTTTCCTAGATTACACAAAGATGACACAAGTGTATTGTCCATTTGATTTTATGGCATCATTCAAAATTTGAAATAAATAATTATAAAAAAAGTGAATATAAAAAAACCCGGTTATTATGCATATATAATTGGTAGTTGATGCATGAATAACTTGTACATGATGCATGGATAACAGGCACTTCGTACAACTATACATGGAGAACAACTAATTCGTTGGTGACACTTTACTTGTGACCTATTGGTGTTCACTAGCCCAGAAGTTAAGTGGTTGTGCTAGTATATAATTTGGGATGGAGTAGTAAGTATGATTTTTTTGGATTGTAGGAGGATGAGACAAATGTACTATCTTGATTTATTTTATAGGCGTCATTCCAAATTTGAAATAAAAAATTATAAAAGAATATATACACTACAAGGAAAAGGCCCTATAGCGGAGGTTATAACGAAATCCCATAAAAAGAGGCCAAAAATACCTTTATAGCCAGGGTTGCTAGTGGAGGCGAGCGTGCAAAGGGTTTAGCAGATATTTTTCAATGAGTGCGCTTACACAAAAAACACATCAATGTATTACATACTATATCGCACCAGTGGATACCTAAATAATACCGCACCCAAATAGAGAAAAAATATAAATAAATGAGAATTTAATTTAAAAACTCGTATTATTTAAAAACCGCTCATCGATGCGTTTATATGTATTAAACACACCGATGCATTTATAGTATATCGATGTGTTTACATGTATTAAACACACTGATGCATTTATAGTATATCAATGTGTTTATATGTATTAAACACATCGTCCTTTCAATTTATTTTTTAATAAGAAATATAATATTAGTGTGCTCGATAACCGTAAACACATCGGTATGTGTTTGATAAATAAGCACATCGCATTCTACTATAAATAAGTTCATTGAAAAATTCGTTTAAATTGAAATTACAAACCATGATTGATGGTGTGTCTGTATAATATATAAGCATCGGTGCATTTCTCTTTTACCAAACGCATTGGTTGTAAACATTAAAAATTCACCAGAGAACCCATCAGTTTTTGTAAAAACCCTATTATCTGGTGCGTTAGGTTTCTGCACACACCGATGTGCTTTACCTAAAACACACTGGAACAAGGTTTAATAAAAAAACAAACTGCAAGGTAAAATTCAGTTTTACTACTGCTTGGTGCGTTTTCTCCCAAGAGCACCGGTGCAAAACCTTACCCATTTGGACGCCCTGAAATTTGTGGTCCACATGGACACAATAATCATTTGTAGTGGCTGCTTCTACTAGTTTGTATTTTGACCAACTGTAGTCAAAATTCAATTTTCCATACATCACTAAGATGCCTCCCCGAAGGACCGTTCAACAAGTAAGTTGTTTCTTACCTCATAATTTATATTTTTAACGGATTAATTTTTTGATTGAATCCTTAATTTTCTGGATTTAAAAAATAAAAATAAAAAATTGTACACCATGAGTTTGAGCCATTCAGCTCGCACTAGACTTCGATGCACCCTATAAATTTTTACAGGCTGCGCTAACAACGGTGCAAGACGAACGGAACGAATGCATCACACAAATGTAAATATATAATAAAAATTATAAAATTTGTAAATGCAAAACATAAAGTATTTGAAAAAAAACTAAATTATACGGTGCTCCTAGGTTATGTTACGGCACCGGTTTCAGTTCTCTGACATGGCCTAGACGCATCGGAACACAAAAATTAAAAATTAACATAAAAATGGTAATTGATGCATTCATTATTTTAAAGCACCAGTTTTATGACGCACTTTAAAATAACAAACACACTGATTAACATTATATAATAAACAAAAAAATTAGTTATACGGTGCGTTTAGGGAATTTAAGCACATTGTTAGTGGTACTCTTACATTTCATAATTGCATCGTTAAGATTTTGTTAAATTTTAATAACAATTGTGAATAAACGATGCGTTTGGTTGAAGTAAACACACCCTTAACATTGCACTTACTTGAATTGAATGCATGGACAACATATTAATTAACCATTTTAGAAAAAAATAATGTATGTGCGCCCATTCCATGTCAGTACACTAGTGTTGGTGTTCTAAAGTGACATTGGCACACCGAAATTACATTTATCGAAAATGGTTAACGATGCGTTCATAAAATTGGAAGCATCAGTGCACTAATATGATTTTGATGCACCGTTATGTCCATTTTACAAATTATACTGGTGCGTCAAATATTTGACACACCGTTTAGATTAATTTTAAAAATGTTAAAATGTAGTATTAGTGCGGTATGATTGTAGTAGAGCACCGAAATCGGTGCATTTGTGAACATAAAGCACCATAGACGATGCACTTATATTATTATGGTGCACCGATAGTAAGTATTTCTTTGTTTAAGAAAAATTAATTATTGATGTTACTAAATATTATTTTAATTATATGAAAAATGTGAAATAGAGACATGAGCAACAAGGTGCTTCTCAACAACACCATGATCAACTTGACCAATATAACATGGTCAAACATTGGGATCATAGGGAGAGGGAGAGGGATTTGTACCATCACCCCATTACTGCTCAGACCAGATAGCTCTTGAGGATTGCTGGCCTCCTAAAGTTCAATCATGAGGCTACATTCCTCTAGGGAAACTCTGCATTATTATGTCACTTCATCCGACATTGGGATCACCCAAGGCATGTGTTTCATGTTGGTGGCATTCAATGATTCTATCCCACCGAGGAGAATATTTATTTCATCACTGGGATATCTAGGAGAGGGGAGGATTTACCAGAGTTTCGTGATGTCCCAACTGGTGAAACAACATTGAGTCAACTAGCTTACTCTTTGAGATATATTAGTGACACGGTCATCCATTCGTCTGATTTTCAGGTGAGCAGTGGGGAGATTTAGATCTTTGCTTTTGGTGAAGAGAATGTTAGGTGCCTTTCTCTCATCCTTACAACGTTGGCACACTCCACTTCTGATGGGAAACACATTAGTTGCCTCTTATTGTATTATGTTAACTCTTTAGTGCAGATACCTAGATGCATTAGGTGGTCTTCCATTTTTTTTGTGGTAGTTTTTTTATGCTTTGGATAGATGGGAGGTCAAACTTACCTTTCAGTTCAGATTTTTTTTGTTTAATTTTTGAGAGGTTTCCAACCACCAAGCCATCATTTGAGTGCCTACCGACGAGGATGATGACTGAGATGTGTATGGGCATTCATGGGGAGATGATTCCTAAGAGGGGGAAACCTGAGTTCCTAGATAGGATCACCTCATATGTGTTGGAGATGTTGGCCAATGAGGATGACGATGCACTTGAAATGGTGCCATATCCATATGTCGACATGGACTAGAAAGGGTGCTTGAATATCTTCTTCACACTGTATGAGCCACATGATGAGACCGGTAATATTAATGTTATGTTTAAATTACTATAGTTGCATTTTATTCTCTTTGTACTTAATGCAAATGAAATATGCTATAAATATTAATCTTTTAAATGAAATTGTCTAATTATTATTCTGTATTATATATTTTGTAGATATTGGCACATTTGATGTAGAGGTCGGGCCACCTCATTCTGCTCATGGTGATGAGGATATGGAGGATAATGATCATTCCGAACCACATGAGGTGGTTGGTAGACATCCTTACCACCATCCACACAGGCCCCATGATATATATATTCAATATGTGGTAGACACATTGGACATATTGTTGGTTGATGTAGGTGTATAGCCTGTGCGACTGCATGAGATTCGCGATGACCCCCAGCTTGTAGAGATATATAGGATTATTCCTTGTTATATGAGGTCATTGATGCAGCATGTTGTTGGTGCACACTTTTAGTTGGATTCCTCCTTTACACATCCTCCTCATCCTCCACCTACTACCCCTCCACGTTCGACATCTCATCTACCTCCTCCCCCCTCCACATTCGACATCTCATCCACCTCCTCCTCCACCTTCGTCATCATCCATTCCCATACTTTTAATCGACCTTCTATCTATCCTACACCATCATCATCTCCTCTATTCGTGCTCGACCGACCCTTTGGTCCTACTCATCGGCCCGAGCATCCACCACCTCCTACTGCACCCACTTATATTTTATAGATTCTGAGAGAGGGTTGTACAGTTGATCTTGATGGACACATTATTCCTACTCTCAAAATTGTTTTTCCTTCTAGTATGGGTACTGATTCCTTTGGATTTTGTAGCATAGTTGTTGATATTGCCTCTGGCTCTATTGGTGGAGGTGATGATGCATTTAGATATGGTAGGAGAGATACTAATGATGCATATGCTAGTGGAGGTGGAGCAGATATGTCATAGCACTTATTGTACTAGAGATATATTTTTATATTTGAAAAATTGTATCAAGACTTTGATGTTATATATGTTCATATCTATATATAATGCATTTTTCATGTTTATGTTGACGTTGATGTTTATGTTGATGCTTATTTATTTATGTGGTGATAATGATGATCATGGAACATTAATTATGTTTATGTGTATTATTAGTTGTGTGTGTAAAATGATGTTTAAATATGTTAGTTGCATCATATGTTACATGAATATGTGACGTAATCTTTATGATGGTACACTCATGCTTATTTTTCAGTTTTATGTTAATGATGATATGATGTATATATGACGATGTTTATTTTTATGTTTCTTAGATGCTCACAATGATAATAATGGTATGTTTATGTTTATGTTAGTATGATGATGTTTATGTTTATGTTTATGATGGCATGATCATGATGTTTATGTTTGTTAGGTGTTGAAAATGTGATGATCATATGCTTATGTACTAAAAGAACTTTGTACTATTCAAAATCATGCGGGCCTTTAAATCACCAAGTTTTATTTAGTCGACATCACAAATTGCATTCTAAATTATGGATGGATTTGTGGAAACTCTATGATTTATGCTTGTTCTATAATTGGTCATAGTATCATGTTTATAATTTATTTATAGTTTGTCATAGTATTATGTTTATGCAATAATTGTTTTTTATATTTGATTTCATATTTTTCTTATCTAATTTCTATGGAAATTATAATTTATTGTAATTTCTTAATAATGTAGTAATACTTGTCATAATATTAAACATATATAATAATATATTTATTTTCTTACAACTATATGTTGAGCATTACAAAATAATATATATAACATTATTTTTAATAATTAAATTAACTCTTCATCATATAATGTTGTGTATAATTTTATTATATATTCAATTGATAAACATAAATGAATACGATTTAATTTACGACTCTAATTGACAAACATCATAACAGAAAGTCAAGTATTGCCATGTAATATTATTATAATATATGAATATGTACATGAATAAAAAATGTAAATATGAACATCAACATGACCTATCAATTTATTATTGAACATTTTAATTTTTTTGACAATAACTTACTTTACAATGAGAAATATCAAAGATCTAATTGGAAGAAAGACAATTACTTAATTAAAAGAACAACATTTTCTCTCAATTGTAAACCCAAAAGTTGCATTCTCCAAAGTTATTAATTATTGTTAAACATCATGAACATTTTAATTTTTTTGACAATAACTTACTTTACAATGAGAAATATCAAAGATCTAATTGGAAGAAAGACAATTACTTAATTAAAAGAACAACATTTTCTCTCAATTGTAAACCCAAAAGTTGCATTCTCCAAAGTTATTAATTATTGTCAAACATCATGATCTTCACTATATAATATAAATTTAGTAATCCACATTCAAGGAACACATTTTAAACCCTCTAAAAATGAGGTTTAAAGCTAGCTAGTGTTTGAAAAATTACAATTAATTATTGATGTAATAATGTTATTATTTTTAAAGGATTGTTGAATTAATTTGATAATACTAATTTTTGCAAATTTTATTTATAAACATTAGAATATTTTTGAATTGAATAATAATTTCAAAACTATGCGAGATTTTAACTGAGGATTGAGCGGTGCTGCGTAAGCTGAGATGACGTGTTGCCCTAGGCGAGAGTTGGGATGGATCCCCCCTCAGATCCAAGCCTGGAGGAATGCATACGACTTCTCGGCGTGACCTTCAAGGCTCTTGTGTCCTCCATGCCACCCGTCCCCCTTCTGCGTCTGATGCAAGTGATGGATTTGTCAAGTGGGCAGATGCCCCAAGAATTTAGGTCATGTCAGTCGCTTCAAGGTTGAAATCCATTGCTTCAAGTGAATGGGGTTTGATCAGAAAGTTTACCAGGATTTGGCCATCACCAAAGACAATGGATTTTTGGGTTAAAAAAAATTGGATTCCTTTGATCTTCGGGGGACTGCAACATTGTTTCTATGGTAAGGGATTCTTCACCTTTTTGTTTGAAAACACAGACGACAAAGATCCGAATATTTAGAAGTGGGCCTTAATTCATGGGCCCTTGGGGGTTATATCTAAATCAATGGAGTTTATCCTTTGATCTAGAAAAGTATGTGCCTTTTGTGGTTCCAATTTGGGTTCACCTTCCCCATCTCCCTTTACACTAATATAACGATGAAACCCTCAAGGCAATAGGAAAATCTCTTGGAAAATACACTAACAAGGAAGAACCGAAAGGCCCTCTTTTCTCTTGCGTAAGGATCTATGTAGAGGTAGATCTAGAGAAGGTTCTACCTGACATTGTTAGCCTTTGCATGTATGGTTGGGAGCATGTGCAAAAGGTTGATTACGAGCAACTGCCTTTTAAATGTAATAAATTACATGAGTATGGCCATTTTGTCATAAACTTCCCTAAAGCAGTGTAGGAAAACCCTAAGAAAAATTTAGAAGAATGCTAGAAACAAGTGAAAAAGGAAGGAAAATGGCCTCTTCAAACCCCGAGCTAAAGGATCCACAGTCAGAGAAAGGACAAGCACCAGCGCAAGTAGAAAAGGAGGCCACAATAAGCAACCCTTTCAATGTTTTGTATATAGAAGAAGGGGAAATCATCATGAATGAAGTAACTCTCGTTGAAGACATTTCAGAACCCCAAGACACCTTAGCGGGAAACAACATCCCTTCCTCTTCTCCCATATAAAAATTACTAGATACTACTATTGAGGACTCCCAAACTCCTAGAGGATCTTGGGATGAAAGGGTAAAACAAAGTAGAGTCTCCTCATTTTCCCTCTCTCCTAACTCCTCTTCACAAGGGTCACATGAGTTTCTTGAACCAGGACCACCCCAAACACCAGAGGAAGAAAGTCACAAAGATACCACATAGACTAGGAATCAGAGAGAGAATTGGAGCTTGGAAGGCAATAGAGCATTGAGGAAACACAGCTTCTTCAAACTCCAAAAAATACAGGGGAAGCAGATGGAAGGTTTAGAGTAGGGCCTTAATAAGTCAAGAAGTAATGAAAAATGTCTCTTGGAATTGCAGAGGACTAGGAGGAACAAACAAAGTGGAAGCAATAAAAGATATCATTAAATATGAAAGACCAGACATCCTACTTATCTAAGAGAAAAAATGAGTGATGCAGAAGTTTTGGCACTTTCACATCTCTTCTGGAAATACATCTAGGGAAACTCTATAAGATCTAGAGGTGCCTCAGGAGGAATAACAACCTTTTTTCAAGAAAGTTTGTTATATAAAATGTTAAGGAAAAAAATTACTGGCTCCTCAACGAGTTCCAGGAAAAATATGATCCAAATATTTATTATGTATGCAATGTGTATGAACCAACACATTATAGAGACAAACAATTGTTTTGGAATAGCCTCTCTATTCTAAAAGAGGATATGAAAGGGAAAGATCTCATAATCGCTGGTGACTTCAATGCTACCAAAAATAAATCAGAAAAAAGAGGGGGCTCTAGAGTAAGAGACCCCTATGGGGAAAACATGGAGGATTTGATATCTGAGTTGAATCTTCTGGATCCACCATTAAAAAATGGAAAGTATACATGGAGTAATAAAAGGATGAGAATGGGATACATTGCGGCTAATCTCAACCATTTCTTGGTAAGCACATATTTCCTGCAAAAAGATCTCCTCAACGCTTCTTTTGCTTTACCTTCTACGACTTCGGATCACAATTTGATCTCCTTGGTGCTCTCCATCCCTGCAAATCTAGGCCCCATACCCTTTTGTTTTAACCCCTCTTGGATTCATAATGAAAAAGTATTGGGATTAATTAAAAACACTGGGATATTTTCTTACGTTGGATCTCCTAGCTTCATTTGGAAGAACAAATTAAGAAATGTACGTTATGTGTTGAAAAACTAGTCAAAATCAAAGTATAAAAACCCTAGAAGCACAAAAATTTAGCTTCAATTTGAACTTACAGTCCTACAATCCAAGATGGAGAATGAAGAAATTACCTTTCTTCTTATCAGTCAAGAAAAATATTTGAACCATAAGATCCTCAGTGTAGCTAGACGTGAGGAAGAGGAATGGAGGATGAAGTCCAAACAACTTTGGTTAAAATGTGGGGATGGTAACACAGATTACTTCCAGAAGCAAACAAAAGCAAACATCAGTTCCAACATGATCAAATAATTTAAGGATAAAGATGGAAAAAGGATGGTGGAGCAGGAAGAGATTAAGACTCACATTTCCATCATTTCAGAGATCTCTACATGGACAAAGATGAGACCGATCCCCTAGCTCAGACCAACCTCCTTTTCAGAATATCTCTTCTCATTTCAAAACTGGATAACAAGGAGTTATCAAAACCCATTATGGATTTCCAGATCAAAGATTTCCTTTGGTCCTTACAAGCTGACAAGGCCCCCAGGCCTGATGGGTTCACCATTAATTTTTATAGAGCAGCCTGGGATATCATCATGGAAGATCTGAAAAGAATGCTAAATTGGACGAGGAAAAAGGATAAGGTTTGGGGGGCCACCAAATCTTCCTTTCTTTCCTTGATACCAAAAGAAAAAAAAACCCATGTCAATAGATTGCTTTAGGGCTATTTCACTTTGCAATACCTCTTACAAAATCCTTTAAAAAATTCTGGCCACAAGAATGAATAAAATCATGGGAAAGTTAATATCGAACACTCAGGGAGGATTTATTGTAAGGTGTTAAATCCTTGACAACATCATTATGGTCCAGGAATCAATCCACTCTAGTATGGAATGCAAGCAGTAAGGTATGGCTATAAAAATCGGTATGGATAATTCTTTTGATAGAGTAAATCAACTATTTCTCTTCAAAATTATGTCAAAGTTTGGATTTTATATAAGGTTTATTAGATGGATTAAGGCTTGCATTAACAACCCTTGGATTGATCCATTGGTAAATGGTAGGCCGACCAAGTTTTTTCAAGCCACCAAGGGCATCCTACAAGGCTGCCCATTGTATCCCTATCTCTACCTTCTGGTCGCTGACTCCATGAGAAGAAAGCTTCAACAACAACAAGACAATGGTGTCTTAAAGGCTTGAAAATTACAAGAGGAGTCAAATATGCAAACCATGCACAATTTTTAGATGACAGCATTTTGGTTGGGGGCGTGTATACGGTCATAATAGAAAGGTTCAAAATAGTTCTCTCGATCTTCCTCAAAGCCTCAGATGGTAAGGTTAATGCTTATAAATCAAAAGTTTATGGATGGAATTGCCTCCTTGGAACCATGGCAAGGATATCAAGAATCCTTGGATTCGAGGGACTTACATTTTGGAACTCCTTCATCTATTTGGGCATTCCCATATTCAAGGGGAAAAAAAGGATGGCAGATTGGCATAGTTTGACCGAAAAAATAAAAAAAAATCAATTCTAGGGGAACCATATGGCTCAACCCAACATGAAAATTAGTCCTTATAAAAGCCATTCTTTCTTCCTTTTCGATTTACGACTGCTCAATATCCTCAACGCCTAAACAAATTATACAGGAAATCAACAGAGAAATCCAGAAATTCCTTTGGCATGGAGGCAAGGCTACCAATACAAAAAAATTCCATTTGATAGACTGTGACATGGAGTGCATCCCAAAGCATTGTGGCAAAGCGGGAGTAAGAGATATTCTAATCATGAATTTATCCCTCGGCGCAAAAAATTTATGGAGATTAATCTCTGGTGAAAATGCTTGGTGAAAGAAGGCCCTTTAGAAAAAATACATGACACGTACTAGAAGAAAATGCGTTGAGGATATAGATACGAACAGAGCTGGGTCTCCTATTTGGGACCTCTGTAAAAAGGAAACTTACATAATTCAAGACAACATTCAATGGATAACAGTGAATGGAAAACGAATCAAGATTTGGCATGACAAACTTGGTTCGAACTCCCCAACTAACTTCAGCCAGGAACTAAATGATCTTAAGGAATGGTTTGATCGCAACAACATCAACACCCTCTACGATATTTCCTCCTAGAAAAATAGTGGTAGATGGGATGGGTGGAAGAACCTTGAAATTCCAGGGAACCTTCAAACATACTACGCCTGGTGGAGTTATATTTGACTCCAAGGGGAACAAGAAAAAAGAATATGTCTGGGGCATTGGGAGAGAAACAAATAATGGCGCAGAATGGATTGCTTTAATTAAGGGTTTGGAGTTGTCCAGAGACATGGGGATTGAGGAAATGATCGCCATAGGAGACTTCCTAATTGTCACTAGGGAAGCAAGAAATGTTTCTAGAAACCGGAAGAGTCCTTCCTCCAAGATTCATCACCTTCTATACTTCCTAGCAAAGGAATTTAAATCAATTAACTTCCTTCATGTTCTGAGAGGCCATAATCGCCAGGCAGATAGTATGGCTAATAAAGGTGTTGGATTGATATGTGGTGTCCTAGAGAGGGATAATGTTACTCTTGAAAACATTTGGATACCTTAACTATGCTTTGATTATATAATGTTTTGCTTCTACATATTTTTCTCAAACAATATGTAAGAAGATATAGCTTCCACAGGTTAGGCATTTTTCATGATAGCTACAAGTTAGAGAAAGATGAACAAGGTGTAATGGATGCTGTCCTGTTATGGGAGAAATCCTATCTGTATTCTATGTACTCCTCCTTTTATATATAATCAAAAGCTCTTCAACTGTCTATGTTAAAAAATATAATTTCAAAACTATGCAAGATTTAAGATATCAAATATTCATGTAATTTGAGTTTGTCAATGAATATATCTAATTTCTAAAATAATATAAATTCATATTAGTTATAGAAATTATTAGATTAACATTGGATTATGTTATTATAAATTTACATTAATTAATAAATCTAAATCAATTATTATATATCGATACCGAAATTATTAGATTAACATTGGATTATGTTATTAAAAATCTACATTAATTAATAAATCTAAATCAATTATTATATATCGATACATAGATCAAACATTTTTAGTGAAATATACAACCATGGATTTAATTTTCAAACCAAAACTACATACCTATTTACAAACAATAAAATAAGGCGAATAAATATCAAGCATACACCTAATTTGTTAACTGTTTCATATAAATCCTTATTGTCTCAACCAATTCAAAGATGGAGTTTAACCTCCTAGGAATATAGAGATGCAAAAATTCAATCTAACTTAGTTAATATAACATATTAACTTAAAGCCATTTTTTTCTTTTAAAGAAGATTCCGCACCTACACATTTATCCTTATAAGCCATTTTTCTCTCTTTTTGTTTTAAATTTTTTTTGCAAACATTATAACAAAAGTGTCATAAATTAATGCAGTTATAATTCTTAACATTATAATTATAACAAAAACATCATGAAATACAACATTCATACATTGATGGAGAAATTATATACCACCTTAAATTTTCTTGTAAATTGCGTTGTTATCAAGGCCATAAATTAAGTCCTTGTAGAGCACCTTAACTTTTCTTGTAAATTACATTGTTATAAAGGCAAAAAATTAAGTCATTGTTATAGAGGCCATAAATTAATTGAACTTAATCTAATCATATAATAAAAAAAATTACATTAATCTAACATAAATGCCATAAACTAATTCAAGTATAATTCTTAACATTATACATAACAAAAACATCATAAAATACAAACATTATTGCAATATTAATATAGAAAATAGAAAACACCTTCAAGTCCGGAAGAATATGTTAGCCTTTACTTTCATAGAATAAAATTAAAATTGAATCATGTAAGTTGTTTTAATGGTTTATTTATATGTATACACAAGACATAATACAAATAATTTGGACAATGACATATAATCATTCCATACAATCATAAATTGCTTCAAATACATAAACCATATTTCGCATCATATAGATGTTACAATTCAAAGTTGCATTATAATGTTAGAAATGTACATAAATATTTTATTACCGAGTTGCTGCACCCGATTCTAATGTTTAGCGCATCCTCCTCTTCAAGCGGTAACGACCAAATGCACCATATTTCTCTCTGACTTGCTATGCAACCCAACTGTTGGGACAAATCATTGGCATATTTTGTTTTAAATGATATGGAAAAGGCATGCTTCTACCATGCAATTTACTGAATTATTTTATGTCAATGTCCCATTTCCTCCTCTTCTCTTCATACAATGTGACCCACGATTGTGTTTCCTATGCGTTGTAAAGAATGAATTTATTGATTGCATCAATTTCTGAATTTGCTGTTGTACTTATGGAAACAAAACCACATTTAGTACGTATGGGATGAAATATTTCAATTTGAAGTTTGTTGTGAATAGTTACTATGTGGAAATGTGAAGATACAAATATAAGTGACTTATTCCTTATCAAGTGCCTTTTTTTTTCCGTTTCCAGTAACTCCCCTTCCCTTTTTTCCTCATCACGTTCATCATCCCAAATCACTGCGCCTGGTGTGTCGTTGATTTACTTGATGTACTCACTGGCATAATAGAATGACTCATATTGTAATAACCCAAAAATTCATAAAAATTTAAAATTTTTCATGTAACATAAAATGTTCAAAGATGTCACTGCTTAAGAACCAATAACTGCTAGCGGTTACTCAAACAATAATATTTAGGATGAGCATTGTAATTCTTTAGTTCTATATATTTATTTGTTTATCTTTGAAGTGCTATGTTATGGATGTTAAATTCAGCAGTTTATGTTTTAAAAAGGACAGGAAAGAAAACACATCTAAACCTGTTACTAAGTGTGTTTTTACTGTCTTCTGACAAGTAGGAGAGAACCATAGTTGAGATCGAGGCTTACTTAGCTTACATCTAACACAGTGAAGTGATGCTTCTTTTATAGATTCTAAATAGGTAAGCAGTTTTGTTACCAGTAAATTCCAGATCGAGAATATCACTCAACTAGCATAGGATAAAATGCTAGTTAAGTTGTTTGTTTTGCAGTTTGACCAAGTAAGAGGTATTGTTGATATTTCTATTGTTAGAAACCTTTATAAATGCTTGTAAAACACTATGGTAATGGATTTAGTTCAGTTATGCATATTGCCACAGTAATTGTTGAATTTAACTTTCCTTTTTTTTTGTTCTTCAGTTATAAACTTGTATTTAATTTTAGACGGTGCATCTTATGGATAGATCTACTTCTGCCATTAAGAATACAATAATCTAAAAATTCTATGAACTACAAGATATGTTAAATATACTTGCGACCAAAAATACACATTTATTGTTAGTATTTGGTATATAGTACTGTATACAATTATTCAAGTTTTTTTTAACACTTTAATTATTTTCTTCCAATGATTCTCCTTTACCCAAGTGTTAGTATTTTATATCCCTTTATATAAAATTCACATTTTATACGTGTTTTTATTAACAAGGCATATATTCATAGTTTTAATCCATGAATAGACTAAGTCCTAGTTCAAAATTTCTATGATTAAGTATTTTTATGATGTTGGTTCATCCTCTAATGTTTTGGTGTCTTACTGCAACCAATATAAAACATTATTTTAAAGGAGTGAGAATATGGATAATCAACAGCTAAGGTTTAAGTTTACTTTGAAACCCTGGTCTCTCGTGGATACTTCCCATATTTTAAGTTTATGGTTTAAACAATTAAAACCCAAATTCATAGATTACGAAATCAAGTCATTACAATTATATGATTTTGAACTTTTAATTAAAATATTACGTGCAGGTTAAACGAGAATCGGAACTATATCATGAAACCCATATCTCGCAAATGATTTGGAGGACATGTGGTTGGTGTTCGATGATTAGGGTTTAGTTGACTTTGGAGGCAATGAAGGGCTTGTCATTAACCCTAAATCGCATTACAATTCTTTTGTTTTTCAGTGTTGTGGAGTGAGCAGTTGCATGCTTATGACTGTAAGACTTACTGTCACTCCATTGAGTGTAAACTTCTTTGCTAGGGTCGTTCCTTCACTATGTAATGGTTTCATGTAATTTCTGAGCTGAATTGGTGTGATACTCTTCGACATTTTTACCCTAGCTTTGCCATCGTCTCTCTTACTGATAAATTTGACCCTGTGAGTGCTTTTCACTAGCACAGTGTGGTGATAGTTGTTTTGATAGAGTGAGCTTGGTTCTTGACTGTAAAAAGGAGTTAAGAGTGAGTAACCGGTTCAATGTTTTTGCTGTTTGTTCCCTAGAGTGGGTTTGCACCTTTCTTCATCGTGGCTTGAGACTTCTCACTTGGAAACTGCGAGCTGTGTTTCTTTTGACAGTGCTCTACGAAGGAGGCTAGGGTTAGCTCACAACTTCCAAACAGCTACAACACTCCCTTTGGTAAGAAATGAATTTGTTTAAAACTCTTTTGCACAATATTAAGTTTATATTTTGTGAAAATCGTGTAAATACCAATTGTGGTTTTGATTTTGTGCAGGCTCTCCAATGATGGCTCGATTTTGTTAAACTCCACCAACAGAGCTTTTATGATGGCAATAAAACCGATAAGCCTCGGTCTCACCTGAGGTTCTCCTGCACTAGATGTATGGCATTTTTAGGAAGGTTTTGTCGCATGATTGATGGTTACTGGTTTGACTGTGGCTACTTAGATGCTCTGTTTGTTTTCAAAGCGCTAGAGGCTATTTTGTAAAGAAAGGATGTGGGCTTTCATAGCTGTGACTTAATGAATTAAATTTTGAGCCTTTTCGGCCATGGTTAATTTATAGTGATGTTGTTTGATACCGGATTTAAGCTGTGATTCCATTTGAACAGGCCATTGGGCCGTTATTAAAGGATTTGTTTAATGTTTTAAAAACCTTGATGGCTGTTCTTGCAAAAAAAATTTTTGGAAGGGTTTTTATAACTGAAACAATTTTTTTTTTTTAAGTGAACTCTGTTTGTATTAAGATATTTTTATTCGGGCTTTTGAGTCTTGAATGGTGATGTCAAAAGGCCGCAGGCCGAGACTATATCTATTTAATTTTATTTGAAACTTAAGGGGATTTTGACAGCTTAAAGCTGATTACTGTGTCTCTGTTTGGATGTTATATTATGTAATATGATTATTCAGCTATGTTTATTGTTAATACCTTTTTAGGGTTTAGGTTAAGTGGATTATTAGTAAATTTGTTTTTCTCCAAAGGAATTATGATTTGAGGGCTTTTGACAGTGGAATACTTCGATAGTAGCATAATTATTAATTCAGAAATGAATTCTGGAAATAGAATAGAGAAACGAACTTAATTTGAATACATGTATCTCTTTCCTGTACTTTTTGGAATATACTGCTAGGTTTTGATATTTATAAATTGTGAATTTATTTCGTTATGAAAGAACAGATCTTTTGCAAACCTAATTCTTCTTTAAACATTACAGAGCTAGTATTTCATTTCAATTAACCCTAGTTTGCATTTTTCACATAGGTGAACTAACTTGGTAAATGTTTAACTTGGTTTTACTGTTTTGCTAAGTTAACTTAATCTAGATAATTTACTGTTTCTATATTATCTATTTAGGATTACATACTAGATTTATAATATGTAATTTTGTTGGTTTTACTGTGTAAAATATTACACATACCAATGTGTATTACTTAAGATTTTTCCTCTATCCTTATTTAATTTGTTTAAGTACTTTAAGTAAATATTACAAATACAACTGAAGTCATATAAACAATTTATACAAAAATCCTGTAGAAAATAACCTTTTGCATTTGCATACATACTTTATTGAATCCACTGTTTGAAAATAAACTAACCTATTGTACTAGAGTACTACCTTGCAAAAAGTGTGGAAAAATATAGTTTAGGTATTTTCTTTTTATCTATCAAATAACTCAGAAATTTCTCTACTTACTTACCTTAATCTAGCTAATTAATAACTTTCATAGCATATACATTTCTCCTATCTATCCCTAACAAAAATAAAATAGAAATATACTATATCATTGATAAATCTTGAACTTTCTAGATACAGTAAATAATTAAATGACAGTACTAAACAAGCAAAACTTGGAAGTATAGATGAGGTGACAACAACTTAAGGAGCATTTTCCTCCCAACCAACTCCTGGAGAAGAGCTGGACTGCAATTCTCAGGACCCCTGAGCTTGTCTCCTGGTCCACCTGGTAGAAGTATTGGGTCAAAGATGTAGTATAGAAATCCTCTGCAACTCCACTGATTGTTCAGCAATAACTCAGTTCTGCTTGTAGCAGTTGAACTTGGCTTAGAATGGCGACACTAGTCAGGTCTTCAACACTTATCCACTAAAAATGACTTCATCTAGTCCCCTCCATCGAATTCTGTTTTGCACTTCATTCACTCAGAATGATCACAAATCCAGAAAAATGAGCAGCCTCAACTGTCTTCAATGGGAATTTTTATTAGCATGCCTAGGTCTTTTGGGTCATTTTTTTACTTAATGAGCCACCTGCTCTTGTTCCACTTTCTTGGGGAATCATGACCACAAAAATAGGGAAGTTTCCACCTACAATAGCTAAAGTAGTTTGAGGATGCTGCCACATGGCAATCTGCTCTCAACCCAGCCTCCTCCGTCAAGTGACCAGTAAAACACTCATTTAATAGCTTCCCTAAGCTGTTGTCTCATCTTTTATTTATTTATTAATAAAATATTCTGCAATTACATTAAATTATCCTTGACCCCACTTGGTCATTAATTACAAACTTTAACATAAAATATAACATAATGTTTCTTAAAAACATGAAAATGTTTTGCAAATTGGGGCATGTGACACATATACTATGTACCCCTTTGCCATAGACCCCTCAGGTTTTTACCTCTGTCAAACAAATCCCTTCAGTTTTTTCATGTACCTCTCTAAGAAGAACATCCAGCGATATGAGATCACCCTGACTAATTCAACTTCATCAACTAGGTGAATTAGAAGATGAATTTGCAAGTCCATGAAATTCAACGACAGCTCCTTTTCAAACATACAAACAATCTCTGCTATCTCTTAACACCGCCAGGGAATGCTAGCAATGTAAATATCCTTTGATGTGATCCATTGTACAAATGCATATAGTCTAGATATGGAATGCCATGAGTCATCAAAAAAGTTGTGGTTCACACACCCACGCACAAACAATGGATAATGACACTACAAAGTAAACAAAATCAATTAATTTCATTTTAAGTTGTGTGGTAAAAGATATAAAAGAATAATAATTTTTTTTTTTTGGACATTATACGTACCCATAGAAGGTTGATATGGTCATTTGATTTCAAACTTGTAAACTTTTCATCTGTGCTGATATAGGGAACTTTCATGCCCTATATAACTTCCATTTCCAAATTAAGATCTTCTTTCTTCAAAATCCATCGAACATCGCATTTTTTAAATGAAAAAGAGTGGTCATCCTCTCCTCTATTTTCTTGTCTTGGACAATGATTTTTTTGTATTTGAAGAAATAAGGTCTTTCCTGACTTTAAACTTGTCACATTTTTTGGACGATATGTGACGCCACAAAGATCATGAAACATTTTAAATATATTCATGGGATTTAGTAAGTGGGAAATCTTAAGATGCTCCCAATATGGGAGCTCATAAAATATCGATTTCATGTTCATCCCTTCGAGCATTTTATCATCATAGGTGTTAAAGAATTTAGGACCATCGAACATAGGTTCCCCATTTGAATCAAACATCTCTACATTTTCATTCTCCTTATCTCTGTGATATGCCTGAATCCAGTCAGCCGGTGTCATTATTTTAGGCGTTTGGGTTCTCTTTGGTTTACCATTGAAAGAAAATGCTGCTCTTCTATAACGGTGGTTTTTTGGGAGGAATACCTTAGAGAAGTCGTGCATTGGATTTCTTAGGTATTTGGACCACCTAGCTTTCATATAATGTCCACACATTTACATCCATTATAACCTTTTGATACAATAACTATGATGTTATGGTATACAATGCACGTTGTTAGTGTTTAAGATCAATATAGTAACAACAAAATAAATATGCCAAAAAAATATTGCTTTGAATAAAAAAAAATCAAGCAACATATTTACCTAAGGAAACTACCAACCTCGGATAATCATGTTTGATGTACGCACATATGACACACAATGTAAAGATCCTCTCTAATGGGATGGGTCTTGATACAACATATACCTGTAATGCTTCCCATAATTCGTTAAACTCTTCGATCAATGGTCGTAGGTAAACATCCATATTCTTCACGTGTCTTATACCATGGACTATAAGAGCCAACATAAGATGTTAATTCTTTACAAACAATATATCAAATTCCCATGTGTTTTAAGATTTGGTTGCCACATCCTAAAAAACCCATGGTTTTGAGTTGTTTAAGGTCTTCTAAAATAACAATATGAAAACTCCATACTTAAATTTGAATTTTTTGTTGCCAAAGGTCTCCAATGTAGTAATGCAAAACCCATTCTTTTGATATCACTGTATGATAAAAAATATGTTTTTGAGAATTTTCAAGGTTTGTACTATAGTACTCACTGATTTTTGTTTTCATCATGTTTGGTTGTGATCACATAGTATTCTTACTCTACAAAATTAAATGAGAATATTGATGCATTTAACTTTAGAGTAGTATTATTGGAGCTGATAATAGGACAAAGGGCTATTGAGATGGAGTTTGGTGATTCAATCGAAGTTGTAAAATGGGTTTAGGGGAATGTTACTACAAAGGATGGGGTATGGAAGGTTATCAACTCTTATATTAGAGAGAGCTCAGAGCAAGACATAGTTGCAACATTAAAAGTAGCTCTGCTTTCCACTACCGTGCTTCTTCAATGACAAATTTTAATGCGTGAGGTACAAATCATGTGCTAATAGTGCAATGTAAAGGGTTGAATTAATTAGAGCTCTGAAAAATGATTGACCTGACAAATTATGCAAATTCATCACAATGAAATAAAGATAGGGATCCTCTTATGAAATAACTGCCATGGGTTTTTCAACCACAGTATCCATGCCATTGCAAATTCTTAAGATTAATTAATCCTCCTTTGTCCAATATAGTATATTTGGTCATATTTACTAACTTTGTAATTTATTATCACTGTACTAGAGTATGGGGGACACACTTAGAGGTTATCTTCCACTTACTGCATGTGCATGCATGAGTTTATGTTCCTCTGGGACCAATCCTTACATTATAGGAGCCCACTCCGAGTGCCATCAACAACATCCTTCAGTTGGCAGTGGTAGGTAAGAAGTTATGCTAAGTTATCCTCCAGTTACATTCAGTTATATCACTATCAGTTAGTCTAGAGACAATTTTCCATGCATGTAGGGAAAGTGGCACCTTTTGTCCACCTACCTCATCAGTTAACTGATTGTAGATTGATTTAGACATCCAGAGTTAGACTAATGAGCTCCAACTGTGTTTTAGACACACTAAGTCAACATATCAATCAGGTTTAGATGGTAGATTTGAATCCTATCCATTATATTCGAATTCTATTTATTGTAACACCATTGTATTACTGATTAAATGAATGAAGAGTAATGTTGTGATTATCTGAGCAATTCTTGTCCAATTTATCTGAAATTTGTGGCATGAATTCTTTGCCCAGTGTATATTGATCTCAATTATTCCATTGCATAATTCCTTTCCAATAGCTCTCATATTGGCCTGTAGATCTATGGTTCTCAAGTTTAACACAAATATCTCCTAAGAAAGGTTCATCTCTGTTTGCATTTTAGAGAAGCTTAGATTTGGGTGTTATGAACTTGAGCAAGAAATCAATATTGTTCCATAAAATCTCATCAACCAACAATCTACACACCATAATTTCCCTTTTTGAGCATGAATATTTCCAAACAACGCAAATCTTACTCACTGCCATAAACACTAATGCATATTTGATCTTTACAAAGCAGCACAACGTGATGAAGTTTGAGGCATTTTTGTCTTAACAAATTTCAACAACTATGACTTTGAGAATTCTTGGAATGTTTCTTGAGAGTGTTTGTGATTGGGGATGAATTTTATTATGGACCTAGCCTCTCACATTAGCTCCTTAATACATGGAACTATAGCCTCAAAATCTTCCAAAACTAGGTTCAAATAATGGACAATACAAGGAATCCAAAATGTGATATTTATTCTTAATAATCATTCCCGCAACTCTACAAATGTGTTTATTATTCATAATAAATTGCAACACATTAGATGGACCTACTTACACAGTAGCGTTAGTTAAAATTTAGCAATGAAATATGATCTTTTATCTCCCTTGAATAATGTTTGAGCTTCAAAACATTGTTCCTTTTGGTTATGAGGTGGTGGCATTGGCCAATGGATTATGTCTCACATATGTCCATCGATCAAAGATAATGAAAACCCCAAATCACTCCATATGCCATGAGTTGGCGCTAAAACATCATGAATAAGCTAATTTTTTCATAGTTTGGCCTCTTAAAACCTAGGGGTTGGGTTAATCACCCTCCCCAAATCTTGCCAATGGGGAGACCAAATGACACTTAAACAGATACTACAAACCATACATGCCCGTTGACACTTTTGACTCAACTTTGTCTCTCCTTTGAAAATTGAATTTTTTCATCAATATGTTACCATGAGCTATGGCTGTAGCTTTTGTTGATTCTTGTTGAGCTACATGTCTCTCTTCTTCCTCATTTCTTGGACAATTTGTAGCTCAGTGCTAAGAGAAAGTTGGGTTTCTTATTTTTCAACCTTTGAGCATCATTTTTCTGTTTCTCAAATTGTTTCCTTTTATTTAGGTTTAATGTAAATTGATAAACCTCAACACCAAATCCCTGTTCATGCAAATTATGTGCCTTCACTCTTTTGTGAGATTCCTACTAGGGATACTTATGACATAGATATCACATACCTATTAACATGAATCTCCACCAGGAATCTACTCACTTAAGAGCCCTAGCAGGGATACGTATGACATAGATTGCAATTCATCACCATTAATCTCGATCAGCAATCAATGCACATTTTTTAACATAATTCTAGAAGAGGATAGTTGTCATTTTTCTTGCTTGATTTAGGAGTTCTAGGAGAAAGGGGATAATGGAAACACCACTTTGAAAATCCATTAATACCGCAAAATCAAGAAATAAGGATGCTCATCAAAGATAAATAAGCCCATAACATCCTTCTTTTTGCCCACAACTATCTTCTTTCTGGAATTGATTTGAAACTTGCTAGCAATGCTCCAAAACATTGTAAAAATGTTTTCTGTTGCTACAGGAAATATTTTATTTAAACAAAGTGTGAGAACCTGGTGAGAGTAGGTTATTTATTATAGGAAATTAAGGGTTGTTAGGGTTTCAAGATTTTATTTTCAATTGAATGTAAAAGCAATTAGTGTGTTTTAGGAAAGAGATCAGTGTTAGTTCATCTTTGTTCAAGGGTTAAATGTTTTTTTTTGCATGTTGTGGGTCCCAGACACTAAGAGAGTGTGTGGTATTGAAATGCGAATGTTCTACCCAAGAATGCATGTGAAATGTGAGCTTATGTTTTGGGCGTCTATCAAAGGCATTTTAGCATTTTGGAAAATGCTAGGGTCTAAAAAATGCAAGGAAGGCCATGTATCCTGCAATATAGCCATTGTTGCTCATGGACAACTTCTAAATATGGAATAATTGTACTTGGAAATTCGTCATGTTTGATGACTTACCATGAGTTATTTGGAATTTATTAGATATAGGAGTTGGCGACAGAGTCAACAACTGGCAGTTTTCCTTGAAAGTGACAACTTGACTATAGTTAAGGACAAACACATGGGTCAAATTCCAGTTTATTATTATTGGAGAAAATTGTAGTTTTATCTGCTTTTTGGTAAATTATTATTTTTTCTTATTATATTCTACAAGGGGGTATATTTGGTTTATGGGATGGATTACTTATTTTGAGAGTCTTCATTGATAAAAATATGGAGTACTTTTTGTTTTCTTTATTTTTAGAGTTTATGGGGAAGATATATTTCCCTAGGTTCTTGCTTTTAAGTTATTTTTTGTCAATATTTTCTATCAATGGCATTTGATCACTTGCATATATTCTTGTGTGGTTAAAGTGTGCTTAGTATAATGGAATTATGCATAGTACTTTTCACAATATTTTCGTAAAAATTGGTTTGTTAATTGTCCTAATTTTTGAACTTATATGAATGATCTTCTTGCTTCTCTTTGGGGAATGTAATAGACTTACTTATCAATGACCATAAAGTAACTAAAAACCATTTTTCTGGGAATGGATTTACTAGCCCGTCTTCACTGTAATTTTTCCAAGTGATGTATAATACTTTACACATTGATGTTGTTCAAAAATAAGTGAGCACTTATAGAAGGATTCTCCCTTGTTCTCAATAGTGCGTATTGTTAAAGATAGTGCAACTGCGAGACACATTCTTAGGGAGGATGGTAACCTAGTTAGTTAACTAAGGCAGAGTAAGACCCTAGAAGGTACCTTAGGGTCCCCAATAGTATATTGGGGTTCTTGGTATAGGACCAAGCAATTTGACGCCATGAAAAAGTCCCTAACACATGGTTGGGGCCCCTATATGCCTCTAGGGTTCCCGGTCTAGGACCGGGAATTTTCTTGGTCTAGGGCCAAGCAGATCCTATAGGTTGAGGTAGATACATTCTTGGTCTATTAATAGGAAGATTCTTGGTCTAGGACCAAGTAGTTCCTACAGGTACATTCCTGGTTAGTTAACCAAGTGGATCTTAGTCAAGTTGACCAATATGATGATGTACGATGTTTCCTCTCCTATTTGGTTATTGCTAGGTTGTTTCTCAAGGAACTGTAAACACCTTGATGATTTTTACGGAGAAAAATTCCAATGGCTTGGGGGTACCACAACAGACAGTATGACACCAGAAATCAATATTTCCCAATACACAAGAGCAGTAAGTAAATCTAACACTAAGGGATATATAATCGTACCTTGTTCTGAATGGTTGAAGTAGATCCCCGTTGAGCTTTTCCAATGCAATTGCAATTATAAATTGCTCTCAACAAAAATAACCAAAGCAATCATGATATATATAAATTTGTTAGAACTACTCTAGCATATATAATCAATCATGTATAAGCAATTAAATACATCCATGGATTCAATATTCATATTCAAAATGCACATGAATTAGATAGGAAAAGATATTTCGATTAATAAATCAGAGATACAATAGTGGAAAACTCTATCGACACTTTTCCGAACCGGAGAAACCGAGTCCTCCACCACTTCAATCCTCCATCTCTCGATATAAAGCTCACAAAGCAAAGGCAAGCTTGGGAAGAACACTATGTGCTCCAAGGGACAAAGGGATGCAGACTCAAGTAAAAGCAAAGATGAGGCAACAGTGGACTATAGTTTCCTTACTCTTTGATTTCTCATCCTTTAATGTATCCAAGGGGTTCCTTATATAGCACTCCAAAGAGGTAATGGAGGGTCGAATTCGAGCGTTCTCAAGGAATTTGGAAGGCTAAGAGTCAATTTATTCAGACGTAAATGAGGAAAACTCCAAAAATATTTGTCATTTTGCACACATCCTGATGTACGCGGGTTTAAGGTCAAAAGCTACATATACACACGGGTATTGCTTTAAAAGTTGTGTATAGGTATAAACAGACAATTTTTGGGGATGATCTTGGAACATCAAAGTATAATATAAGTCCATGGGTCTAAATAGTCTGCAGGACATGGAAGGCCATAAATGTGTGATCTACTTGATGTGGTAAAATAAACTATAACAGATTCCCCCTAATGTGTGAGGTCAGAGGGGAAACATGATGGCCGAAATACATTATAAAATCCATCCCAGAAGTGGAGTAATGAAGATCTAGGTGGAAGAACCAACCACTCATCAGTACAATACAATATTCAATCTCTGCATGTGACTGCAAATACATGGAGCAGTCCCGAATACATAAGAGTACAATGGCCATGAATGGGCATGAGATACAAAGTGTCATGTGTGGTCATCGCCACGTACAATATACAATGGATCAAGATCTCCATAATGGATGAAGATATCTGATATACACTGGAAACACTGGAATCATGATCATGAGAGCTGAAATCTCATGAATACTGGCACAATCAAGGAGGTAGCATATATGGAATGCCACTAAGCTGGAAGGTCTTCTACACAAACCACCACGAGTACATGTCCTACTATGTGAATAGATGTGTCGAGGTTGAACATAGTAGTCCATTGTCTAATTACCGGTCATTGATGTATACCGTTAACAGACGTGAGATAACCCATCGATAATGAAAATGGGAATCAAGGTACATAGTGTAAGATAACAAGTGTGAATAGATGTGTTGAGTTCAAACACTCGAAAGAGTCCATTGATCAGGTGACATTGATGTATTCCCAAAAATGTCGATGGCGAGAGAACCTACCACTGATGACTGTAAGTATCAAGGCACTCAAATGACTCTATATTCCTATTCCAGAATAATTAATCTGATGTCGATGGAATGGAATCCGTTGGAAGGAGGGAATTAAGGCATCCCCCATCAACCAAAATGAGGTACTCAACAACAATGTATAATGTGGAAGAAATCAATGAACAATATGTGCATGAACCAATAACAGTACTGGGAATGGTCGCCATGCAAAGTCAAGATAACCGAGGAATGGGTAACTTAGGCTTCAACTTCCTTCGAACAAGAGCATAAGGAAAATGGTGACTAAAAGTAGGAATCATGGACTCGATATGTAAACCAGGACATCTTTGCGACACAAGAGGCATCAACAGAGGCTCCATGGGGACTGGAAGCGTAACCAGTCAGTGGAGATAAACTCAGAGTAATGAGTACAACTCCTAAATTCAAACTAATAACCCAACCAACATATGTGATATACAATGCTCTGTTTGAAGGCAACACGACTCGATTGCTGCCAAAGATAACATCTTTTCCCATTCATATTTTTATGTTGTTAAATTTTTTTGGACTTTTTTAGATATTTTGAAAATCTTGAAAAATAATAAAAGTGCTTTATAGTACATAGCTAGGAGGAGACGAGTGCCAGGGATATGAAAGCTAGTTCCAAGCAGTGGAACATACCTATGCTTAATGTAAGGAAAAATGTGTAGTATAATGACACTCGGTGGAAGGTCTCCTCCTGGTAAAGGGGTGATCAAGCTGCAAAGGATATATAAAAAAGATATGCTTGGATAGACATGAGACAAGCTCGGGATATATGGCTGATAATTCGAAGTCAGGGAGCCAATGTAAAGCTCAAGAAGGAAAGCAAAACTCATGAAATGCAATTACAACTTGATATATACAAGGGAGTCCCTATAGGGAAAATCCAGCATAAAGTTCAAGAGGAGTATGAAGCTCTTGCTCAAGGACATGGCGGGACTAAAAAGGGACTCCCACAACCTAAAGGAGGAAACTCAGCATGGGCATCAAATTCCAAAAAAGG
The DNA here is from genome assembly GCA_001517045.1 of Pseudotsuga menziesii. Classification (NCBI taxonomy): domain Eukaryota; kingdom Viridiplantae; phylum Streptophyta; class Pinopsida; order Pinales; family Pinaceae; genus Pseudotsuga; species Pseudotsuga menziesii. Next base: position 544,725 of record LPNX010250558.1, read on the forward strand.
ATCTAAATAGGGCACCCATGTATAGGAAAGCTCTACCATTCACACAATACCACTTCTAACAGCAGCATGAAGGTTCTGTGATATCATGGAATGGGTTCGTACCTAAGGTTAAAATGAAATGGTCATAAGGTCATGCAAAATGAAGACGGATGTGAAATCCTAACCTATATGCTAGTTTAGACATTATACCTGTAATAGGCATGAACGGATCAAAGACTTGGTCAAAACGCGCTCAAAATGGGCCCGTACAACACCATATTAGTCCAAATGGTCAAAAACAGGTCAAAACTATAGGAAGTGCGTAAAAATTTCAAATTTGTTTCTATAAAATAGTGAAAAAATAATTTTTTTCATACCATTTGAAAATTTACCCACCATAGTGCATTTGAGACCAAAAACTTCAGAAGCTGATTCCGAGAGCATTGGTCCACATAATCGCATTCCATCTGGTTCAGGTAGAAGCTCATGCCCTTCTCTTCCATTTACATGTTTTTATTTTTAAATTTGATGGTCAATTTTTAATCTTGGGCCATCCCAAAGGGGGAGGTTTAAGCCCACGTAGAAATCAAGGCTTTTTCCATGTATAGGGCTCGGTATACGTGGAAAAGACCGTGATACCCGCGTACATACGTAGTTGTTTTGAAAACAGTTGCATATAGGGCCGTAAACAAGAAATTCAAAGGTAAATACTGATGGAACTTGAAAATTCTTGTGCAGGATGGTTTTTGAATGGAGAGAGCATGAACATGGTGATGTTGAAGAGGATGTGCAAGCTGATATAATGGCTCAACAAACGTTAAGGGCTTGTGGACTATACAATTTTTGGTCCCTTGGAAGCTTAAGGGCAAAGCCAAGGCTACTCCAGCTGCTAGTGGATTACTGGGATCCTGAATCAAGACCTTTCAGTTAGATGGAATGCCCCTCAGCCTCGAGGTTGGGGACATTTACTTTATCATAGGATTGTCCCGCAGAGGGGAAGTGGCAAAACTATGGTCTTGTGGGCTAGGAGGTAGGCTCACTAGAGATGAGTACATTTCCATGTATTGTGTCCTAGATACAGAGAAGGCTGGGAGTCAAATCCTGACAAACTCGATCCAAAATCTCGGGTTGAAGGCCATACTATTGGCACTGGGCAAGATAGCAGGATTGGCATCTCTCCACCAGGCTTCAAGGGATTTGATTTTCTATGCGATCGAATGTATGCGTCCTACAATATATGACTAGAGTACCTCATTGCTAAGCAACATGAAACAATATCTTACTGACTGCAAGATGGGGCGGGTGAGGAACTTTGGCTATGGAAGCATCTTGAGTGCTTTATTTTTTGAGCGTGTGCCAGGGTTAAGCCCAAGAGTTAATATTTCCCCACATGGAATTCGAGATCCGACTCAGCTACACTGGGAAAATGTCATGTAGAGACTAGGAGGGGAGCAGGTGGCCAATCCCTACCCAACAAAATTCTTCCTCTGGTGGCGTAGATAGATCATTGCCATAGATGAATATCCCTATGCAGGGATAGACTTCCATGGAGACCCAAACATGCCCATACCACCAGGCTCTGCATATGGAGAGATAGGCAACGAATCTTGACTAAAACTTGTTTTTTGAATTATTTTTGTTTTTTGTTTTTTGATATATGGAATCAAAAAGACATGTTTTTGGTGTGATGACATATAGTGATACTCTATCATGTACATGAAGATGTGGGACCACGATGGCCAGATGGTTTCCCTCGTCATCGACGGAGGGGAAGAGGATATGAGATCATGGGTGTGGATGCAGAGCGTACACTCCAAAGCATTCACATGAACTTCATTCGTTTGACACATAGAGTTCCCATGGCATAAGTAGAGGACTTATATAAGGCCATGCAATGCCAGGTGGTTGGAGTACCATGGGCATAGGTTTGTTTATTTTTCCGGCTATCTAGAGCCATAGTGTGCTACAGATCAACACCCTCCTCCCCCACAGGCTTAGAGGCTTGGGGTGTATTTTTTGTATGACCATGTAGTATATATTGGAGGCTCGGAAGCCCCATTTTTGTATATGACAATTATGTATTATGACACCATATTTTTTGGACATATGTTTTAATGAAAAATACCTATGATGATCGGTTATTATCTTTATGAATGCTTCATCGTCTGCGAAACAAATGATAGTCTAGTACATAGTTAGCATATGAATCAACAACTTGATTAAAATTTCTTGTAATATGGATGTATGTTATGTTCTCAAATTGTCGTTCAAGCAACCTGACACGCAAAAACCTTCGTAACAAAGTTGGATCCCTAACATGATACAAGCCATTAAGTTGTGAAACCACTAACTGTGAATCAAGACGTACCTCAATAGAGTGAATACCATGTGAAATGGAATCACACAATAACTCAATAAAGACACTATACTCTACAACATTGTTTGATGAAGGCCGTAGCCAAACCCCTCCTAAAGACAACACTTGACCCATAGGAGTATAAATCACCCAAGCAACCGAAGCTGAGTTTTGAGTGTGGCGGCTAGCACCATCAACGAATCCTACATAAATCAAAGACTCTGTCGACATCTGCCACAACAAATGGAAGCTAGTCAACAAACTGGATCACCACAAGTAGACCAAAAATACGCTATGCAATTTTATCATAGTATACAACAAATCAGCCTTGGTTGAGAATCATGTATAGTACTTCTTAAGATAGAGCCCATTTCTAGGCTCTACCAAGTTTGTCCCTTCATAATTGACTAACTCGTAGGCACCTTTCTCTAATACCCTCTTAACAATGTAAGGACCATGCCACATGGGATTAAACTTTCTTGCCCCCAAGGGCTCCTTAGCTTGGTCCCACAAGAGAACCAAGTCACCTTCACTAAACCTCCTAGGACAACTAGACTTATCGTAGTGGGCCTTAATGCGAAGCTTGTTAATCTCAAGAGCCACTAAAGCATCTCGATGATGTGCATCAAGCTATTAATTCTGTCACAACAATCTTGGGACAAAGTATAAACTCACAAGTGATTCAATGACAAATTACACATGAAATGATGCAATGGTATTGCAATAGGAGGTTGTAGTTTTGTATTATCATTAAAAGAATGAATAATACAATACAATGTCATGCCTAATGCATGAATTCCAAGCCAATTTGAATTCACAAGGAGGTCATTCGAATTGCATGGATGGGTGTAGTTTAACTGAGTGTCAACAACACTAGACACACTTTGTTAATCACTATTCTAGCCATAACTGACTCTTACACTAAGTCCTAACTGAATCAGAGTGCAATAGATGACCGAGTCTAACTGAATGCGACTCAACACATGTCACTGCATGTCCAACTCAAGGTGGTAGCACATCCCTAACTCCAATTAGCTCCGATGGAGTTAACTGAAGTGGTACTAGTCATTAGAAGTGGTTGGGGGTGCATTCATTCACTCCAGTTCATCCCAATTAGCCAAAAATAGACAATTGCATGATGGAGGCACCTTTACAACTTAGCTTAACTGATTGTTAGGTGAAACAACAATCAGTTAGCAGTTAGGTGCACTTATGACACTTAGAGGAAGGAGGAAGCCTAGTTAGCCTCCCCGATTGAAGGAAAAGGCTTAGTTGGCCTCCTTGATTGAAGGAAGGCATGGGTGTTCTCATGTTGATGTCATATTGTGCTCATCTGATTCCAATTAAGTATATTAAACTTAGGATAGTGGGTAAATAAGCAAAAATTGACCAAATAAGTGTGTATGTTGGGTAAATGACTCCAACACAAGCTGCTCCAAGTGGACCAAACGCTCTTCCAATGTAGAAGCGTCTGGTACAAGCTCCACGACTAGATTCAATGAAGGGATTTCACACTCAACCAGTAAAACTGACTCCACCCCATGCATAAGCTGATAAGGAGAAAAACCAATGGCAGTCTTAACCACGGTTCGATAAGCCCACAAAGCAGGATCTAACATGATGTGCCAATTGGTCTTGCTTTGTGTGATGGTTCATTGGAGAATGGACTTAAGTGACTTGTTCACTGCTTCAACTTGTCCATTCGCTTGAGGATAGTAAGAAGAGAAATGCTCTTGCTTATACCATAACTTGGAAGACAACTCTTTCATCATCTTATTCTGAAAGTGTCTGCCATGGTGAGTGACAAGCTCCCTTGAAATACCGAACTGGGTGATAATCTGGTTGAATACGAAATGTGCAACTGTCTCATCATCGGATTTAATTATGGGCATAACCTCTGCTCATTTCATGAAATAATCAACAACCACAATAATGTGATGGTGCCCCCCAGCCGAAGCTAGGTTTCAATCCATAAAATCGACCCCCCACTTAGTGAAGGGACCATCGGTGATAATCAGATGTAAAGGGGCAGGATGAGAGTGCATATTCCGTGCAAACACCTAGAAAGGGTGGCACCACTTGAACGCATTAACGCAATCTTTAAAGATGGACGGCCAAAAATAACATGCTCTCAAAATCTTTTGAGTTGTAGAAATCCCAGATAAATGACCACCACATGCCCCTGCATAGAAATCATTCAAAACAACCTCAACCTCCTCGTGAGTTAAGAAACGGCGCAAAATGGAATCAACCCCACGATGGTACAAAGTGTTATCCACAATGAGGTAATTCTTTGCTACATGACATGTAGTCTTCGATGGTCATCTCATGAGAGGTGAGAAGGAACCTTCAAGGTCTGCAAGTAGACAATAATGTCCCCATACGATGGGTCCACAGTTGAAATGAGAAAAATGTGCTCATCAACGAAAGAGTCCTCATGAACCTCTCCCTCATCCAAACTTGGAAAATCGGATATAAGCTCAGCAAAAATCAATGACTTCTTCGACTTTGCCGAAACAAACTCGAGGTCAAATTATTGCATTATCACAATCCATTTATTATACTTTTCCCCTGTCATCCTTCTAGTGAGGACGAACTGAAATGGATTAATGTGAGATATAACAAAATTCTGGTGAAGAAGGATATAATGCCTCAAATGCTGAACCGCATGGATGGTAGCTAAGGCTAACTTCTGAACATGGGTATAACGAAGCTCCACATCAATAAGGTTTCAACTAAGATAGTATATGACATGCTCATGAATCTCCTCATCCTCTTGAACCAATACCATACCAATCGTCTCTTGACACTTGACCACATATATCAAAAAGTCATGGCTATAGTCGGGTGGACTAAGCATGGGGGCCAATGCCAAGGCTATCTTCAAAGCATCGAAAGACTCCTAGGCTTGCTCATCCCAGCTAAATGAAGTGTCTTTCTTCAACCAAGTCATGAAGCATTTAGTCAAATTGGAAAAATTGACTACAAATATTCACAAGAAGTTTTCCATACCTTGCAAACACTGAAGATGTCTAATGTTACATGCAGGAGACAATTGAAGTATAGCCTTAACCTTCAAAGGATCGACCCTTATACCATCCTTGGAAACAATGAACCCTAGTAAGCGACCAACCTTCATGCAAAAGATGCACTTATGAGGATTTAACCGAATTTGATAACGACGACATCTTTCGAAAACCAAATGCAAATGATAAGGATGATGCACTCCCATATGAGAGTGAGCAACTAAGTCATCCAAATATACTTCAATAATATTTTTAAGATTGTGAAAGGCAAAGATCATAGCCCGTTGAAATGTTGCTCCGACGTTTTTAAGGCCGAAGGGAATCTTCCGGTACGCAAAATTACCCCAAGGACAAATGAAAGAAGTCTTATGTTGGTCCTCAGGTTTAATCTGAATATGATTATATCCGGAAAATCCATCCATAAAGGAGAAAATTTTTCTCCCCGCACACTCATCCAAATTTGATCAATAAATGGTGTGGGGAAGTTATCCTTAGGAAAGGCGCGATTCAAATCTCTAAAATCGGTGCATACACGAATCGTCCCCTACTTCTTATCCACTGGAATGGGATTTGACACCCACTCCATCAAGGGAACGGGATAGATAAAGACATGCTTGAGTAACTTCTCTATCTCAACCTTAATAACGGGTGCTTTCCTACAATTCATTGCACGCAAGCATTGTCGAACATGTTTAGCATCCGGATAGGTTTTGATTTCATGCTCAACAATGCGAGGGTCAATTCCTAACATTTCTTCATATGACCAAGCAAACACATCTCATAAGTCTTTAAAAATCTTGGTGTACTCTCTAATCTCATAGGGGGAACAATCCACCCCAATGTACACGTTTTCAATCTTTCCAGGAACGCAAGAAATATTGATAGGTATATTTGGTGACAAGTTAGCTATGTTCCATTCAACATACTTGCTAGGAGAGCCTAATGGGATGACGAGCCTACCAATTTTCTCACTAAATATCGCCTTAAAGTCATCACGCTCAATATCATCAAGCTTAGAGAGAAAATAAGATCTATGATGCAACTCTCTCCAAGGTTGTTCTAACCCAGACATAGCCTCGAGAATAGCCTCATTCGATGGAAAGATGTCATCGAGGTAGTCTTGTGAGTGAGAAGATGAAACTTCCCAATCAAGTAATGCATAAGGGTCCTCCTCCTCCGTCTGTGAAGAGGAAGGACTAGACTCTACAACTGAATCAAGATTAGCTTGATAAGACACCATAGCTATAGACAATGACATGTCCGTCTCAGCAGGTATAGAAACTTCACTCGAAGTACTCGGAGAAGGAAGAGTCCAAGGATCGTCCATATGTAAAGTGCGAAAAGGAATCGAACTCAACGATGTTGAATCCTTACCAAGTCTAGAACCGATATTAAGAATGGGCGCGACACAACTAAAAGTTCCCATTAGCGAAGGATACATGCCCACCCCAAAATTATTAGTTGCCGGCTAAGAATGATCGATAACCGAGATAGAAGCTCCCAACGATGCTTTTGAACTAGAATTATCGAAGGACCTTTGATCTATCATCACAACCTTCCCATTTAAAGGAAAACAAACAACCCAAAAGAGTTAGGATGCGACCGCTTGCATATTGTAAATCCAGTTCCTACCCTGTAAAAGATTATAGTCAAGGGGTGCATCAACCACCTCGACCTCGATCACAATGGTATTCCCTCCCAATTGGACATCAAGGGAAGGAAGAATGTTGTGTGGCTGAAACAATCTCCCGTCAAACGTAGTTAACATGTTTCCTAACTTAGACAACGTAGAAGAACCCAACCCATTCCAACATGACAAAGACATCACGGAAGCCACAGTGCCCTCATCAATCACTGTGTGCTTGATGGTGTTGTTTAGACACTCTACATGCACCAAAAGGGACACATAGTAAGGAAAATGAGGATGGACTCCATCAGTTTCAAATTTGATCAGCGAAGGAGAGCTTCCATCAGCCACCCCAAGAGTAGACAATAAGGCTTTCCTTTGCGGAGGATAAGTCTGAAGAACTTCTAAAGCGGACATCACACAAGGAGTCTAGAACAAATCCTCGTCGATAGAATAGTTCTGGGTAGCTCGAGAATTAGGATTGTGCCCCGAATGCTTCAAGACTCCCTTAGGAATGCGAGGTAGAGCTTCAGGATTATCACTAGGTTTTTTTATACGCAAAGGGATCTCAGGTGGAGCGTCTTATTTTCCTAGGTCTAGTTGTGATGTACCATAATCCTTAGAATGAGTCACAACATTTGTGGTAGACACCATATTAATGCAACCATGGCCACTAGCAGTGTCCGATGGGTTTGGAGTCCCACCAGAAGCACCACCAGGATCCATGGTCCTCAAGTTCATATTCTAGTTTTGTGGTAAAAGATTTTTCAACACAGCTGGGCTCTGTGCGATGAACTTTGAGGCATATTCTATCGGAGGGCACAAGTGAGTGAGGTGATCATCCCCATAAATATTACAAGGAAATTTAACCTTTCGCTTAGGTTTCTTCACCCCCCAACATTATTGTTGTTGTTCTTGTCATTATTATCATTTTCAGTCCTATTCCCACCCTTTCAATTGTTTTTACCTTTCTTTTTATTCCATCCAGGTTGTTGGTTACCTTTTTGTTCGACGATTACACTGAAAGTACATCCGTCATTTTGGTAGGATGAGACGAAGCCGTAGCTTGTCCTGACGCAGGATGGTTAATAGAAAATTTATTCATTTGGTTTGTAACCAATCTTACGGGTTCGGTACTTGCAGAGCCAACAATGCCATCGTCATGCGGCCCAGGTTTAAACTTCAGGTTGAAATTGGATCTAGGTGCATTCGGTATGATCTCATACAAGAGCCGAGACTGAGCATAAATCAAATCCATTTGCTGAGCTCTAAAGATAGCTTGTTCCTCATTTTGCACTCTAGATTTGGAAACATCCTTTGCTATGTAAGGTAATAAAGACTTGAGGAACCATTCCAAAAGGAATTCTGGTGGTATAAATGACTTAATCAATCTCTTCCGTCTAAGCCACTCTTGAGTGTGATCTGATATATGCGTGGCTTTGTCTTGCTGAAATGTCGACAAGAGTTCAATACCGACGTCGTAACACACAAGTAGCTGAAAGTGATTGAGGAAGGTCATAGCTAGGTCATTAAATGATGTATAAGTTCCCCCAAGAAACTCTATTTACCACTTCATTGCAGGCCCTATAAGGGTGCGTTGAAATAGCCTTAAACGAACCGAATCATGATTCAAGGAGTTTGAAGAGCACCAAAGGTGGAACGTCGTGATGTGCTCACCAGGATCATCACTAGCCTTACCTTCAAACTTTGGAATGTATGAAGGAAGCTTGGTGGGAAGGACCAACCATGCCGGGTCTTGAGAAACAGGATCATTTGTCTATCTCGACAAGTTAGGTAAGTTCAATGTTGCAAGGAAAAGGATCCTAGGCTGAGCCATTTGATTCCATACTCCCTGATAGGGTTGTTTCACATAGGCTTGATTTCTATAGACACCATGGCCTTAGCCAGTGGGATAGTAACCTCCTCCCATTTGACCCATATAGGGTTGCGTGTTATAGTTTGGAGTATTTTGAGGATGGGGTGCTAAGAAGCCATAATTAGGAGACTGATAAGCGAGTTGATACCCAGACCCATAAGGTGTATAGGTTTGTCCCTAAGACACTCCATAGGATGGTTCATAAGCTGGTCCATAATACTTTCCATAAGATGGTCCATACCTGGTTGACACATAAGGAGGAACTTGGCCTTGTGACACTATGGCGTGACAAGACACGGGACAAACATGACTAACAATAGAAATTCGACCCAAAGGACCATGCGAGTTAGGAGGACGATTTGTCGTTAAAAATTTCTTTGACGAAACTGGTGTTGAAGACGATGGAATATGGGAAGGGATGTAACTTGTGCCCCCAATATTCACATGTCTAGGATCAGTGCCCCAAATGGAAACGACAGTGCTGGGACTAGGATGCATGTGTGAGGAAGCCTCCACTGTAGGGATGGAAGGTGTAATATGACTAGTGCTACCAAACCTCTCCTCCTAGAAAGGAATGGAAGTGCCCCCAGGCGCAACACCAGGGTCAACACCTGATTTGACATTGGCTTCCGGACCGAAATCGGGAGGGTATGGAATGCCATACCTTATTGTGCTAGTGCTAATGGGTGGATGTTGAGTCTCATGGTTCAGACTACGTGACCGATACCGGTGGTTTGCGTTCACGTAGCCTGAAAATTGTGAAGGATCAGGTGATGTCCCAGACATAGAATGGTTGGACCCCATCTTAGTCCCATATGTTCTTGAAGGTTCAACCTCCCATATGGGAGGAGGAAGATAAGGGATCTATGGGATCTCAGGCGCATGGTCACTCATGGTGTATGAATCAAAGTGAGAGTAAGTCCACCTAGACTATGTGATTCTCTCTCCTAAAGGAGGAGGAGACATATAAGGCAGAAGTCCTGCTAAATGATGAGAATGACAAAGTGTTGCACCTGGATCCATAATGACTCAAAAAAGAGAAAAAGACTCAGTCTAACTACGCAACCCTAAGCAATCTAGTGTACACAAAGCACACTCCTAAGAAAATCTATAACAAAAAACAAGCAAACCAAGGGGAGGATACATGAGTTCCTGAATGTAGTAGGTATGCCTCACCTAGGAGAGGATTGAGACTCCCATACACTACAAGTGAAGGTTCATAACCAATTATAGTGGCCCTTAGCTTCAACACGTAAAGTGACTATGTTGTATGACCCCTAACTGGCCAGGACACATACATAATAAGCTCTACAGGTACCCCCTGCGATACCTAGGTAAGAAAACTAAGGTCACCCTAATATAACCAATGCTCAAGAAGACAGTCCCATGTGAGATCGACCATATGGGAAGGGTAGCAAAGCCCAAATCCTGAAAGCACAACTGGTACCCCAAGGGTGCACCAATTGATACCTCAAAGTCCCCTAGATACGAATACGGTCCTAGAAATATCTTTGGTGCTCATAGAAAGTGACCTGGGGTAATCCCAATCACAATCGCATGCGCTGCCTCATGCTTAACTCTTGTGTAAGAGGAGCGTCTTGAGAAACACTTATTATACCAAGGATTTCACACTCTCACCTGGACAGATACCTAATTGTTTGTGTTTAGTAGTCTTGGAGAATTGGCTCACAATGACTATTCCAAGACTCTAAATCCTAATCTTGTTGGTGAACCCTATAAAAGAAAAATGTGTAGTTCATTTTAATGACTATAATTACTCAAAGGGAAATGGTTGTGCAACTAATGATATGAAGACTCAGCAGTGAAATAAAAGTGCACACCTAACAAACAATGCCAAGTGCAATATTTGTAGAATGAAAAAGAGGGTATGCCACTATATGAGATGCAAATTTTTTCCTTCAAATGAGAATGCAATCATTCCTAAATGAAAACTTGACTATAACTTAGTAAGCAAAACCTAATGCAAGTACCATGCGAGTGCAAAAATGTAAGGATGCATAAATATGCAAAAGCAAAATAGATTTGTATATTAAGAAATAAATGAGATATAAAAAGAAATAACAGACTCTACAACTCCCAGAACCTGCAACCACTCACAAACAACAGCCAAGCAAGGCACCAAGATAAAAGAGACCTAATGCACTAATCCCAAAACAAAAAGGGAAAAATGAATGACAAGAACAAAACCCAATTAAAAACAAATCAAAAGGGGTCTCTGGTCAAACACATGGGATGTATATAGACACTAACAGTACCCAAGAAGACTCAACAATCATAAAAAATGACCCAACAACACTCAATCTCCCAAATAAATCTCAAAACCAAAGCATATGTGACTGTATGTAGTAAATCTGCGTACATACGCGGGAATTCAAGAGAAAACCGTGTGTATACCCGACTGTAATGAAAATACTTACGTACAGGAAGAAAAAGGAATAAAAAGAGGGAGAATTGATAAGCCAAGACCAAATTACTCCTACAGGACACTACTGGGAAAACGTACCTCCAGACCCGACACAGAAACAAAGAAATAAAGAGCAATTCAAGCACATTGTATACCCAATCCCCAAAGAAAAACAACTAGGAACCTCCCTAGCAGAGTCTCCAATTCTGTTACAGAGAGAAAATTCCTATGTCTTGGGGTACCAAAACAAAAAATATGACACTAGAAATCAATCTTTCCCAATACACAAGAGCAGTAAGTAAATCTAACACTAAGGGATATAGAACCATACCTTGTTCCGGACAGTTGAAGTAGATCCCCGTTGAGATTTTCCAATGCAATTGAAATTATAATTTGCTCTTAACAACAAAAAACAAAGAAAGCATGATATATATAAATGTGTTATAACTAATCTATCATATATAATCAATCATGTATAAGCAATTAAATACATCCATGGATTCAATATTCATATTCAAAATGCACATGAATTGGACAGGAAAAGACATTTCTATAAATAAATAAGAGATACAATAGTGGCAAACTCTGTTGGCACTTCTGCGAATCGGAGAAACCGAGTCCTCCACCTGGGCCTCCACCACTTCAATCCTCCATCTCTCGATATAAATCTCACTAAACAAAGGAAATCTTGGGAAGAACACTATGTCCTCCAAGGGACAAAGGGATGCAGACTCAAGTATAAGCAAAGCTGAGGCATCAATGGACTATAGTTTCCTTACTCTTCAATTTCTCATCCTTCAATGTATCCAAGGGGTTCCTTATATAGCACTCCAAAGAGGTAATGGAGGGTCGAATCTGAGCATTCTCAAGGAATTTGGAAGGCCAAGAGTCAATTTATTTGGACTCAAATGAGGAAAAATCCAAAAATATTTGTCATTTTGTACACATCCTGATGTACGCGGGTTTGAGGTCAAAATATGTGTATACACGCGCGTATTGATTTAAAAGCCGTGTATAGGTATAAACAAACAATTTTTGGGGATGATCTTGGAACATCAAAGTATAATATAAGTCCATGGGGTCTATAGAGTCTGCAGAGGGACATGGAAGGCCATAAATGTGTGATCTACCTGGTGTGGTAAAATCAGCTATAACAATGATGTCACTAGAACCTAACCCTTGGAAGCAGTATTGAGTCCCAAAGGATCACATCATCCACTTTGGATTTTGTTCCTTTTCTTGTGATGATATGAAACACACATGACAATATAACTTGAGAGAGAAAATATTAAAGTCCTTGGTCCTTTGTGGTACTCCTTGGTCCTTTTGGTCCTGTATATAAAAGAGAGGTTGTCACCCCACCTATGTGGTACACCTTGGTCCTGTTGGTCCTGTAGGTAAAAGAGAGGTTGAATCCCCACCTTTTTGTTCACCTTGGTATTGTGGGTATGGGGGTTTCCTTACCACCTTGTTGTGACCCATAGTTGACTCATGGTACTTTTGGTTCTAGCACACTTATTGTTGACCCCTTTGATATGATGATCTAACCTTATTGTTTTTATTGTTGTTGTTTATGTGACAATTTGACCTTTGGTACCCTATACTAAGTCAACATAATTTTTATTTTATGGTAAACATCCTAAAATATAGAGTTGAAGAAGGACCTTTCTAGATATCCTTTCAAGTTATAAAGGAAAGACTTATCCTTCATTGTAATCATCCAATAAGTTAAAACCTCATCTCTGATCTTTATGTTTGGCGTTAAGGAGTATGATGCTAGGGTTTTGTTGCTTCATCCTTGGGTTATTAGATCCGAGTTTAAGGGTTTCTCCTTTCTTTGTTGAACAATGAAATATACTTGGCCGTGATATCTTGCAGATGACCTGTGGACTGTTAGTGTCCCTCTTGCTAAGTCGTGAACTGATTGTGCAGCGTCTCTCCTGTTGTGCCGTGACCTTTTGAGGGTGATCCATGGATGGTGTAGTGTCTCTCTAGTTGTGTCGTGACCTTAATGGTGATACATAGACCGTGTGGTGTCTCTCCTGTTAGGTCGCGACCTTATGAGGCTGATCCACATATTGTGTAGTGTCTCTCCTGCTGAAACATGACCTTATGCACCTGATCCGTGGACTGTATGTCCTTCCAAGACTTGGATGTGAATGTGCTAAATCTTAGCTATGTTTCTCTAAGACCTATCCTAGCGGTATGTGCTATCCTAGTGGGATATGAATATGTATACTAGTAGGTTGTGATTGTGTATACTAGTGGGTTGTGACTGTGTGTACTAGTGGGTTGTGACTGAGTATACTAGTGGGATGTGACTATGTATACTAGTGTGTTCTGACTGTGTAATTAGTGGGTTGTGACTATGTATCCTAGTGGGATGTGATTGTGTTGATCTCTCCTAGCTTGGATATGGACTATGATGATATCCCTTAGCATTAATGTGAATCGTGGAAACCTCTTCTAGCTAGGTTGTGGATTATTTGGCCTTACCTATCTGGCCTTGACTTGTTTGCAACCCATCTTGAACTGAGCTGGTGACTATGTTAAGCCCTAAATGACAAGGGTATTCACACTTGATGACTGAGGTACCTTGTTTAATACTGTATGTTCCAACCTTAACCTACACCACTATAACTCTCACTCTCTCTCAAGGTATGCCATACGTTCCTTTTGGCAGCTTGTCCTTACAGTGATAAGAGCTGATTCCAAAAGTGTTTGAGTATAAGGAAGATCCAAACCATATCTCAACTAACCTTTTATTACTTGCTTTTCATTAGTATGTACTACTACTATTGTTAGTATTTATGTTATGTACATTGCATTTGATGAATTTGATCTCAAGGACCAACTTCAACACAATGATTAGTGGAGTGTTAAAGTTGAAAGAGATGAAAGTTAAGTTTTGAAGTATTACAATAGTAATGTTCTTGATTTAGTTCCATTTTAGTTTCGTTTTATGCATTAAAGTATATATTTTTTTAACTTGCTTATATCAAACCCTAACCTAACCAAAACTTTAACATGTATAATGTCTAAAATATGATATTTAGACAAATACATTATATAATTAATTCTTGAAATTAATAAGTAATGATGTTTAAAATGTTTGGTCACTAGAATCATGCTATCTTTATGTTCCATTACATTAATTTTAGCTTTATTTACTTGGATGGCGTGCCATTGGTGATTTCAACACTTTGTTTCTAATATCCTTATGATGTAGCTATGGAATTTTCATTGTCTTGCCAAAATTTTGTATAGGTGTTTATAATTATTATTCAACAGTAGTGCTGGTCTATGATGTCCTTGCATCCTCTTTAAGGGAAAGTAATGGAAAAATACTCACCAAAATTTTACACATAATGCCTAAAAGAATAAAACATGTTTCACAAGTTTACATAAATGGTTGCTTATTGAGAGAAGAAAAAGTTTATTATAGTAGGACCAATCTCACTCTAATACCAAGGACATTCTAAGAGGACACATTTAGAAGAAGATTTCATGAAATCTTGATTTGATATGTTTTCTATTTTTTAGTTCATGTCAATACACAACCTTCATTTGTCATACCAAGCTCTCCAGGAATTGTACAACATGAAATACTGAACAATGGGCGACATGTCTTGACTAGGGTAGTTTTGATCCTTTCTTTCTTGAATGAAAAATTGTTTTGATATGAAATTCCTTGATAGTATTATTTGAAAAAGAAAGAGGAATTATTTGAAATGTTATGAATCGATGGAGTTTATTTGGGACATGAATCTAATATTTCATTACTGAGCATTACAGAATACATCGTTGTTTCACAATAACGACTTCTATTATGTTTCAATGTGCAAGGGAACTCTATATTGCTAATTTGTAAGTCTAAATTGCTAAGTATATTTTCTTCTATGAATTTTTCTAGGTCAATATTCCTTCCTGGTTCATAATGAATATCGGACTTGGAATCATGTTTGTGCATTTAGATACACCCCAATGCTTTTATGCTGAAATGTATGCAGTTGACTCAAATGTTCCAAATGCACCACTGGAGAAGAAGGTAAACAAGTGCTTCTCTTCATGGTTCCATGTTAAATTAGATATCTTACTTACCTTCCATAATTACGTTATCTACCTGAAGAAACTCATATTTATAGGGATTGATATAATTTTGCACTCAAAATGATGAGGAACATGCATTATTTGAGGATGTTCAAATTAGTCTTAGCTTGTGGGAATTTTGCACTACAAGATTGCATAATGCTATTTTCTCTCACAGTGACTTGTTTTTCACTTTCAATGAGGTGATATGGTATTCTTTGACAAATCTCTTGAATTTGAATATATATGTTCAAGTAGTTGGATAGTATTAAACCCATAACACAAGATCGTTTAGTTAAATTTGATTTATTCCCAAGGATATTTTCTAGTTATATTGTTTCTTGGGTTGCAATTGCAATTGTTAGATATGATATTTTCAAAGAAATTATTAGCTGGACTAGATTAGTGTATTGAAAAAAAAACAAGACTATACATTATATTTCATTTGGCCTAGCACACTCAAATTAAACCCATAACACATTATATTCCATTGCTTCAATACACAACCTTCATTTGTCATACCAAGCTCTCCAGGAATTGTACAACATGAAATACTGAACAACGAGCGACATGTCTTGACTAGGGTAGTTTTGATCCTTTCTTTCTTGAATGAAAAATTGTTTTGATATGAAATTCCTTGATAGTATTATTTGAAAAAGAAAGAGGAATTATTTGAAATGTTATGAAGTAATGGAATTTATTTGGGACATGAGTCTAATATTTCATTACTGAGCATTATAGAATACATCGTTGTTTCACAATAATGACTTCTATTATGTTTCAATGTGCAAGGGAACTCTATATTGATAATTTGTAAGTCTAAATTGCTAAGTGTATTTTCTTCTATGAATTTTTCTAGGTCAATATTCCTTCCTGGTTCACAATGAATACCAAACTTGGAATCATGTCTCTCCATTTAGATACACCCCAATGCTTTTATGCTGAGAGGTATGCAGTTGACTCAAATGTTCCTAATGCACCACATGAGAAGAAGGTAAACAAGTGCTTCTCTTAATGGTTCCATGTTAAATTAGATATCTTACTTACCTTCCATAATTACATTGTCTACCCGAAGAAACTCATATTTCTAGGGATTAATATAATTTTGCACTCAAAATGATGAGGAACATGCATTATTTGAGGATGTTCAAATTAGTCTTAGCTTGTGGGAATTTTGCACTAAGAGATTGCATAATGATATTTTCTCTCACAGTGACTTGTTTTTCACTTTCAATGAGGTGATATGGTATTCTTTGACAAATCTCTTGAATTTGAATATATATGTTAAAGTAGTTGGCTAGTATTAAACCCATAACACAAGATCGTTTAGTTAAATTCGATTTATTCCCAAGGATATTTTCTAGTTATATTGTTTCTTGGGTTGCAATTGCAATTGTTAGATATGATATTTTCAAAGAAATTATCAGCTGAACTAGATTAGTGTATTGAAAAACAAACAAGACTATACATTATATTTCATTTGGCCTAACACACTCAAATTTGACCTAGTAGGCAGTGAGGACCATAAAGTAGATGTAATCGAAGATAATGTGGTTGAACAAAAAGATGATTGAATATTTGGAGGGAGTGCTTAGAGTAAAAAACTACCTTGGGGATTTAGAAAACTCAATCTCAAAGAGTTATGTAAATATCCTCTAAATATATTCTGTCACGACCTTAATAAAAATGTACTATTAACTCAAGACAAATCACTTATTATGCATGGAAAGATTTTTATACATTAATCCACTCCTCTAATTGGGTTTATGAGGGGAAGATGTGTAATTTAACCCCTGTGTGCACAAGGGTTGGATTTGGGTGCATAAGATGCACAACTTCAACTACTCAAGCTTGGTGGTGAATACATCATTCCCTCATCAACCCATATTAGTGTAAACATAAACAACCATTTATTCAATGGTGCTTGGATGCTATTGGCCCAATAAACCCAAGTCTTCTCAAGGCTATGCTACATACTCATAGATTCACAATCACTAACTATTTTACAAAATGACATAACGTGGATTCCCTCTTGATAAAGGCATTATAAGCGAAGTCATAATATCTCATGAAGAAAACATATTATCGAGATTCAATGTTCCTGTCAAGCTGATTACAGAGAATGGTTTAGTATTCATGTTAATAATAATAAATAGGCTAGTTGTCAGATAATTATCCCTAAGGTAATGACCTTCATGAATCCACCAAGTAGAATTTGGTGAAATAAGACCATTGTTAAAAATAAAAGGGATCGACAAACAAGAATCTAGTGAAAGAAGACCATTACTGAAAATAAAAGGGATTGACATCACAAGATGATGTATACTCTCCCAAGGCAAGTCACATTGAATTCCATGTATGCCCTAGTTTATGGTAAAGTTGTCTTTCTCATATATAAGAGTTATGATATATACCATAAATTTGTATTGATTTTTATTTGTGCATATACCATATTTGTACATATAACATTTACTGAGGTTCCCCTCCAATCCCAGGCTAGCCAAGAGTGGACTTTCTCATGGTCTTTGCTTTCTTTTCCATTGCCCCGAGACAATAAAACATATATTTTGGTATTACCAGTTTTCTAGGATTCTTGGAAGCATGTTCAGGACCAATACTTAGTACTCCTTCAAGGGGATTTTCATTGGTGTGCAACTTTGTTTGGTGATTGTACCTATCTAGTTTGGTCCTTCATTAGGATTTGGAAATGCTTAAAATTCTATGCCTTATTTACGCTTTTGCAAGATTAGTTATAGGATTTATTTTGAGCATGAGGTGATCTCTTTGAATTCTTTCTATATGATGTGACATAATTGAGATACATCACCAATTATTGGTCAAGGGTTCCTTATTGATAAAAATAATTCTCACGTTCTGGATGCAATATCCTATTCAGATTTTATTTCTACATTAGATCTCTCACCTAATTTGATTTAACCTCCATTGCATATGCCCTTATTGATTAGTTGTTTGTAAATATTTTTATGCAAATATAAGATGTATTAAAAAATAGGGGAATTGAAATTATGGTGCCTAAATTGAAAATCTTGAGTGTGGGGAACACATAAAGGGAATTTACCTTTTAAGTAAAAATTACATTTTGTAGACTTGAAGGACATTTTTTGGAGCAGTCAGTGTGCATTTCTAATGCTAATTTTGTTGAATCAGGAAGATGCGTCTTAACATGTTTTTGTAGTTCAGATTCAATCATCTAGATAAGGAATTTGAGTAGAGTGTGTGTTTTCCTTTTATTGGCATGCATTCCTTGTCAAGGTGAAGAGTTTGATAATTTGTAACATCAGGTGATTTTCAACCAACAATAGGAATTATGAGCATGGGTAAATGTCAACTACGCTAGATAAGATAATAATATATAGTATAGATATCTGAGGTTGAAAAATGAGTACCTCTATGAGGATGCATATTCTAAACTAGATTATGGCACTCTATACTAGAGTAGATAAGATAATAAGACCAGATCATATAAAACAAAAAATGAGTGATTTATGTTGTTGTATGTTTGTTGAGAAATGGTAGGCATCTAGGATTATGTTTTAATACCATTACATCAATTCTTAGTGTAAGTGGAAACGAGAAAGATTATGCTTCTCTAAGAATTTTCCCTTGGTTTCCTAGTTTAAGAAACCATGTCGAGTGTTGTAGTTTCTATTGCTACAAAACCTGATAAACTAGGGAAAATTTTTGTTTATATAATTTTGATCTAATGGAATGATGTAGGTTTATTTTTCTAGTAATGCCCCTCATTGTTGGTTGTTTAAGATGCTCAAAAGAGGTCCTAGAAGATTCATTTCCATTATTTAACTTAATTTGTACCTTACTTATTCCAACAATTTTACATGGTTCATCATCCCCCAATAAAATATGTCCAAATCACTTGTAACATAATCATAAAAGAATTTCCTATGGGGTGTAGCATGACATGAAGCCCCTGAATCTACTACCCAGTAATCACTAGTATTATCTAATGCAAGAATCAAAGCATCTTGTAAAACATCAGTTGTTACATTTTCTTCCTGAATAGTGTCTTGTTGCCCATCTCCTTTCTTCTTTGGAACTGTAATGCCCATATTTGACTAGACATATCGACATGTTGCATTTTGTTTTCTTAGTAAATGTAGGACTCAGTTCGACTGAGTAAACCATATTTATGACATGATAGATGTTGCTACTATGTCTAATATGTTACTATGCTTATGTTGATACATTGATTATGATGTTATGATTATGTTCGTGAGGTTACTATGTTATAGTTATCATGATATTCCTTTATTCATAAAGACAGTGTATGTTTAATTGTCGTCATTGATAAATGTAATATATATATGATGTGGTACATGGATATCGAACCATGATGTGATCAATTTAATGATTTATACAATGAAAGGAAATGTTGTTGATAATA
>LPNX010250558.1:575029-594904 GCA_001517045.1 Pseudotsuga menziesii
TTATTAGTGTTAATAGTGCCTCTTGTGGTAAACATAACCGATAGTTTAATTAGACAATTATTTCTATTATTATTATGACGACTATTATTAAGATCTTATGTTAACCATAGTCAATTATTTAATTAAACAATTAATATTATTATTATTGTTATTATTACGCTCTTTTGGTAAACGTAGTCAATTGTTCAATTAAACCCAAGTGGAAATAACTAGAATAAAACAATGATTAATTAAATAGACCAAATCATTCTGTGTAGGTTAAACATGTATATTGAACTATGAAATTTGACCATCAAGATATGACATGATTGATTTGATAAAACTACTTATTAATATCATTACAAACATCGGATTTTGATCAAGTAAGACAACTAAGATACTCACCTGTACACAAGATAATTACTAAATTATTATTTTATTCAACATAATTGATTTGAGTAGGACTAGCTATTAAACCGCCATCCTGTGAGGGACCAATGGTGAACATTCCAAGAATTAATAAATGCTTGACAACCAACTTATTTGATTCAATTTAAATAACCTAATTATTGGGATGCTCAAGATAAGGACAATTGAATAAATAAATGTATATTCATGATTATAAGAAGGGACTAGCATCGAAAACTTAAGGGGGGAAATGAAGTGTTTTGGAAAAGAGGCAGCGAAGGAAGGTGGAAGAAAGGAGGAAGAAGATGAGTATTTAGAGAGGTAGCAGAGAGAGATGAGGGGGGGGGGGGGATTTTATTTTGGAAGACTCTGCATCAGGGGAGAAGGACTGAGGAAAAACTTGAGGAGGTTGGATTTTTTTTTTTGGAAATTAGAGTCTGCATGAGGATAATGGAGAGGAAAAAATTGAGGAGGGGGATAACTCAAGGACGAGAATATCTGTAAATGACTGAGAAGATAAAGAATGGGGAGGAATTTGCTCTCGATATTATTGGTCTGTGGGCTCGGGGGCTAGGAAACCCATGGGTTCCTAGGGACAACACATGATGAGAGCTGGTCGGCAGGGTGGCACATCATTTTGTTAAACAAGGTTCGGATGGAAAGCTGGAAGAGGAAGGATCCTACAATGTCTATAGCAAACTGTTGGATCTACTACAACTGCTGGTTCCAGGTATTTAAATTCCAGGTAGTTAGATACTAAATTCCTGCATGGTATTATTGTCTAATTTACAAAAATTCATGAAGTTTATCAAACATGTATAGCTCATATTTCTACTTTAATATGTTTATAGTTCATATTTGTACATTCATATGTTATTAAAACTAATAGAACATATATGGATATAAACCAGTAATAGGATTAAATGTCTTGATTTTATAAAAAAAAAAACTAACTCAGAATGAGCTTAAGATAGAGAACATCATAGAGAAATGGACACAGCTCTACCAGTTAGGCGGAGCACTACAGGAGCTCTGTAATCTTTCTTCATATATCCTCTCTTACCACAGTTCCAACACTCTATCTTTCCCAGTTTGGACTTGGATATGCCCTTTCTAGAATTGCTACGATTACCTGGACTCATTCCACTCTCCTTTTGTATTCTCCTACTCTCCATGGTCAATGCATTACCTAATTTATCACTTGTTATTTTTCTTTGAATTTCCTCGCTAATAATAACACCAACAACATCATCAAATTTATGTGTTTGTACTAGGGAAATACTTACTTACAACCATGACCATGCCATTCCATGTTTCTGACAATGAGCACATGATTAGAAGAGCCCTAACCTCATAATCAAAGTTATATTTTACAGAACTTAGCTAATTAGTAATCATATTAAATTCATTTAAATGGTCAACAACAAATCCACCTTTTGACATCTTCATATTAAATAAACACTTCATTAAAAATACCTTGGTGGAAGTTGAGGTTTTTTCATAGAGCTTAGCGAATGCACTCATTATACCCTTCATTGTCTTTTCTTTATAAATATTGAAAGCCACCAATGAAGCCATGTACAACTGTATTGTTCCCAGTTCCTTTCTATTAAGAACCTCCCATTCTTTGTTCTTCATAGCCACCTACTGTTTTGTTTTTTCTGCCCAATGGTAGGTATAGATCCTTCTATTACAGATAGTCATCCATTAGCATCTTCCATAACTGGTAGTCACTTGGTCCTTAAATTTCTTGACCCTAAACTTTCCTTCTTCTGCCATTGCTCCCACTTGAACAAGGAACCCTTCTTTCCTGCAAGTTTACCAACCAAATAGACCTTTTGGCTCTAATACCAATTGTTAGAAAAGTAGGATCGGAGAGTCATAACAATAAACAATAAACAAGATGCAAATATAAAACACATTACACGAGAGACACCAAATATAATTTGGTTCACCCAAGTTGGGCTACGTCCACACATAAATTGCTAGTCCTTTTATTATACCATGCAACAAAATGAAGGGATACAACCTGCAAAAACCCCGCTACACTTCCTCTTCACTCTCTCACTATCTCTGTAGTTCCCATCAGTTCAAGACATGCACTTAAGTTCATGTCGTTGTCTACTTGTATCTATCTAGCTCCTAAAGAGCTATTGTGTGAAAATAAAATACATAAATTTATTGTTTTCATTATGTTGTCAAAATTTCTTCCTGATCTAAAAGATTTTTGCATAAGTTTATATTGATAGAAAATTTCTAATAACTTGGCATTGCATTCAGTCCATTTTTCTAACAGCACTAGGAACAAAATAACATGAAATACATTTCTTGTTTTCCTTTCGATTTTCAAAACTGAAAAATTAGAGAGATTTAACTAAGCAAAATACCTGGTTTTCCATCGTAGATTTTATTAAGCTTCCTTAGGTTTATGTAGCCGCTCCTCACCAAACCTTAGAAACCAAAAGAAGGTAAACCACCCTACCAACTAGCTTATCTTACTGGCCCTAGGAAATCAATGGATTTCCTAGCCACTGAGCCCACAATCCGATAATCCAGATAGTAGTTTTCCTTAGTTCAAAATACCTCAATACAAAATGGAGTTTTCTAGCTTATCCTTTCCCTTGATTTTCCCACCTCCTCCAGTCCTCGAGTTAACCCCCTCCTCCATCTTCCTCCTTTCTCATCCCCACCCCTAAAACTATCTCTCCCTCTCCCCAAAATAAAAATCTGATAAAATTCCTGCAACAACCAACCCCCCCTTCCCCCCAAAAAACTTCTCCCCTAAATACCATTTCCCTCGTCCATCCTTTCGGCTTACTCCACCACCCCCATCAAATCCCCCAATTCCCCAAACATTTATTTCCTTTTTTGTTTAAAAATGTTAAATTACAATAAAATAATATATATTTTGTACCCCTTTGTCTTGGGCAGTTAAATGTCATTATGGTAAATTAAAACTATCAACTCTACAATATTTACTATTTCTCTTGAAGTGCTCAGTTCAGGATCTTCTCGAGACGACATGTTATATACAAGTCCCACTCACTGTTCACACATTAATTTGATGGAATAAAATAATAATTTCTTAGTGAGGAGGTTGACCCTTCAAGTCTTGTAGTCGGTTGTCTTTATTATCTTATTTAATTCAATATCTGAAAAATATCTATATTAATATAATTAAATCCTACCTTATCTTGTGGGTTTAATTAATTAATTAGTTTAATATACCCTTTTAAATGATCCTGTAATGATTTAGTCCACTCAAGAATTTATTTAATTAAGTTATTTATTATTTTGTTTATTCAACAATGGGTATGACAAGTGACCTTGTTATCATTATTAATATTCACTAAATAATAATAATAACAACAATCTTAATAATTGAATAACAAAATACTAATAGATGGTGAGTTAGTGACCATACTTGTAATAATTTGTTTAATAATTAAGTTCCTTAATAACAACCTAGCACCCTTATATTTATAACAAAACACCTTTGAAGGTTAAAACAATCATGGAAGGTAATTTTAAACAATACATTTATACTATAATGGAAATTACTATGTGACAATTCTTAATTGATGACACTTATTCCTTTTCCTATTACCGTGATTGATTATATGAAAGAACACTTAATGATTTGTTCAACACATATCTTAATATCTTAGAGTTCATTATCTATCTAAGTTCAATGTATAATAAACTTTCTCATGCACAACAACCTACACAATGAAAGTATTTGTATAGTGATACTAGTGTACACATGCAAGGTGTGCATGTGCATGCATGGCCAAAGTATGCACAGGTTGGACATGTACTATACACATACATCATATTAACTACACATAACTGATAACTTCTACTAATAATCCTTCATGCAAACACAACAAGTATACCTATAACGTAACATTCCTAAAACATCATTGGTTTATTTTAATAATTAACCTTATAACATTTCATATCATTATTTTTATGCTTACATTAATTTAATGAACAAGTACAAGGAAGGGCACCTACTACCACTAACATAGTATCAAGGAATACCCAACCCTCACCAATACTAACTAAAACATCCTTCCATCCTAAACTACATCCACATCCTCCCTATCCTTCCTCTGTTAGTAATTATGTGGATTTCGGCTTTACCGACCTCTCTTACACTACTTCTATAATGTCATACGAGAATTACTACATATTTCTTGGTAACTTTAATAATGGGCCATACTTTTATATTATGCAGTTTAATTGATAATTTACATGCTTTCCATATCATTTTGTGATAACGAGATCTAAAGTTCATTTATCCATTCACCTCCTTGTACACTAATTCTTATTATTAGGATTGAAATACCTCTTCCTCTGGTAACACTCTTACTGTCACTACCACTCGTATGGTAATTATGTATCATTTAAAACATAATGTCCCTAACCTACTTTTCTTTATGTCGACTTTACTTTTCACATATTGACCCGTCATTATCATTATCAAACCTCTTATTCCCCACCACTTTACATTCCTAACCATTTTGTGTCACCATTCCCTTTAACACTCTTCAAAATGTATGTTTAGTATTTTTAATGTTTTCATCAGTTTACATTTAGTGCTCATCCCACACATAATAATAGAATTGATGGCATCTCTCTCATCATTTTGAACTGGGGATTTAGGGACATAGCATATCCTCGTCCATCATCATCATAAGAATCAAACATATAAAACCTAGTAATAAACATAAGTAATCACTTTACCGATATGATGTGATCATATTTACACAAGTCAAATGAAGCCAACACATTCCACTCATAACGCTAGTTGTTTTAGATTTGCTACTTGTTAAGATTTCATATGCTAAACTAGATATCATTAGTGTTTAATCCAAATTCACAATAGTAGCATATGCAGAATCACTTAAAGAAACAAAATCACAAGATAGAAACAATATTTATCCTGGTAAACCCTTAAGGGGAAGAAAACCCAACAAAACTTCCTTTGTATAAGATGTATAAGATAAAACCCCAAAACAGGTATTCTCCTCCTTGTTGATATGTCTCTCTCTCTCTCTCTCTCCTATGTGCTAATCAAGTGAGTGAGTCTGTGTTATAATGAGGAACACAACTCCTCTATTTATACACATTATGTCAATTGACTTTTACCCTAAACAAGTCAGCCCCACTAAACTGTCTGGTCCAACTTCACCTAGGAAGACTCAAAACAATATTTTATATTATTCATTGGGGTACTATTGACCTGATTTACAATGAAGGATTTACCTCATGACCCTATGATGACCAATTACAATAGAACATCTCGACAGAGGAATAATAACATCTCCCTTGGGGTACATCAGTAAAATACATTTAGAATATCCTTTGAAGTTACAATATTTCAACACTCCCCCTTAACGACAAGGGTATTCACCGACATCATCATCATAAAATATAGGAGTAATGAGAGAGCATCTTCAACAATATCGAGGTAATACATCTATACATCATAGGAAGTTGTCAACATTCATCAGTAACTAGAACAATTACTCTTCAATGTCTTCATCTTTTTCAGCACATGATCACTTGATCCTTTTGCAACAACACTTTGATCTTCCGATCCTTTGTAGCAACACTTCGATATTCTTAATCCTTTGTAGCAGTACTTCGATCTTCTCAATACTTTGTAGCAGTACTTTGATCTTCTCAATCCTTTGTAGCATCACTTTGATCTTCTCGATCCTTTGCAACAACACTTCGGTCTTCTTGATCCTTTGTAGCGGAAACACTTCGATCCTTTCGATCCTTTGTAGTAACACTTCGATCTTCTTGATCCTTTGCATCAGCAACACTTCGATCATTTCGATCCTTTGTAGCAGCACTTCGATCTTTTTGATCCTTTGAAGCCGCACTTTGATCTTTTTGATCCTTTGCCACCATGCTACTTGCAGTACACATGATCTCTTTGCGGGACGATCAATCCTATCACTTTGGGACATAGGTCTAAGGATGATGCAATCTTCCATTTGCCTACTCCCCCTTAATGAGGAGGGTCCATAGTATCGATTATTTGAATCATCTACAACTGAATGTAGATCTCGGCCGCACCTATATGTAGGCCCTGTCATCCATAAGGACTCATCATAGAGCATCGTCAGCTTCAAATATAGGACCACTCCTAAGTGATTTTTATACTACGACATCTACATGTAAATGTAGGAATAATCTCCATACAAGAGTATTGTCTACAGAGAAGATCTCAACCACACCTAAATGCAGGCCCTCATCATAGGGCATCCTCATCCTGTTAGAACTAGGACCACTCCATGTGAGTGTTATACTGCGACGTCCGTGAGGAATCATCATAGAGCATCCTTAGCAGTAAATCAAGGACCACTCCCAAGAGAGTGTTATTCTATGGCATCTACATATAAATGTAGGTACAGTTTCCATGCGAGAGTAATGTCTGCAAGGCATATCTCAACCGCACCTAAATGTCGTCCCTATCATATGTAGGGACTTATTGTAGGACATCCTCAACATGAAAGATAGGACCATTCAGAAGCGAATGTTTTACTACGGTATCCACAAATGAATGTGGGTACTCTCCATGTGAGAGTAACGTCTGTAGGGCCATCCTTAACTAGTAAGTACCACTCTCAGGAACATATTGTTATTTCCTACAAGACCAGCCTCAAGAGAGGATACTATCATCCACAAGTGAATGTCAGACCTTGTCAACATCTTCAGGCATACTTGGCATATTTCATACTAGAGCTTCACTATCATCCTTGATTGATGACAGTATTATCATCACTCCCCATTTGAGGATCCATATCATCAACCTGATCCCCCTTTTTCTAAGGAGGGTTCATATCTTTGACCTGTTATTGCATTCTGAGGAGAGTCCATGTATTTGACTTGTTCCTCAATTCCGAAGAGGGTCCATATTTTCATCATTCTTACTTGCAAGGAAACTTTGTAGTATCATCATTGTTCCTCCTTGCAAGGAAAATATTTTCGAACTACACCAAGCTTGCCACAAAAATATTCAAACTTTACTCGAGATAGAGGCTTGGTTAGTACATCAACAAATTTCTCATCGGTACTCACATACTAGAGATTTATAGCTCCATTTTGTACCATATCCCTTATATAAAAGTATCGGTGTTCTATGTGATTTGATTTATCATGGAACATAGGATTCTCTGTCGTCTTTATGAAACCCTGGTTGTCACAAAGAATCAATGTGGTATCCAACTGCATGTCAAATAGACCTGACATCAGTTTCCAAAGCCATATCGCTTCACAACTAGCGAAGCAAGATTCTATGTACTCTACTTCAGTTGTGCTGAGAGAAACACTGGAATGATTCTTACTAAACCATGAGATCATGGCGGATCCTAGAAAATAACATCCACCTGAGGTGCTCTTTCTGTATGCGACACTTCCCACCCATTCTAAATCCGTATATCCATACAATCTGTAGTCTCGATCTCTACCATATTAAAGTCCAAGATTTTTCATACCGTTTAGGTACCTCATCACATGATTTGCAACTATCAAGTGAACCCATCTAGGTTTAAATTGATACTGAATTAAAGTGTTCACAACAAAGCATATATTTGGCCTTGTATTCATTAGATACATTAATGACCCAATAATATGTCTGTACTGAGTCATATCCACTAACTCTGATGACTCATCAGATAACAACTTCGGGTTAGTGTCCATGGGTGTGGCCATGGCTTTACAATTCAACATATCAAATCTTTTGAATATTTCTACCATATACTTTCCTTGGTTCAGAAATATTCCTTCTGGGATCTGCCACACTTCCAGCCCAAGGAAATAATGCATCAATCCAAGATATTTCATCTCAAATTATTCATCTAGATTCTTCTTGCAATCTGTGATATGTTTTCCATTTCCAGTCAGAAATAGAGCATCTACATACAATAATAGTATGACAGGTTCATAATCCATAACCTCCATGTAAAGGTTAGGATCAACTTTACTCTTGGTAAATCCCAATCTTGTCAAAAATATATCTATTCTACCATACCAAGCTCTAAGATCTTGCTTTATTCCATACAGAGCCTTTTTCAACTTACATACATGAGTAACTCTGGCTTTGAATTCAAATCCTCATGGTTGTTTGATGTAAACCTCTTCCTCAATCATACCATTCATGAAGGCTGTCGTTACATCCATCTAGTGTAGATCCCACTTCATTATGGAAGCAAGTGCCATGATTGTTCTGATGGAAGTGTACCTTGATACTAGAGCAAATGTATCTTCATAATCAATCCCCTCTTTCTGAGAGAATCCTCTATCCACAAATCTTACCTTGTACTTTTCAATACTTCCATCAGCATCATGTTTTATCTTGTAGATCCATTTCGAAGATACCACACTCTTGTTTTCTGGTTTGGGTACTATATCACAAACATCATTCTTCATTATCATCTGGTATTCTTCTATCATTTCTTCCACACACTCTTTCTTCTGTGCAACTTCCTCATAGCTGGTGGGTTCTTGATCTACAAGGTCACACATCAAAGCTACATAACTAGAGTATGGATTTGATCTTTTGCTTTTTCTTGTGGAGCCTTCTGGAGCTCCATATATCTATGCTTCTTGTATGATTTATCTTACCCAAGAATTTTTTCTCTTTCGATACATATCCATAGTAGGGGGTTCCTGAGGTTATAACATATCATGATCTTTAGATGCTACTATTTCAGGAGAGGGTTCAACTTCTATCATTCTTGGAAGTACATCCTCTTCACGTACTTCTTTAAGCTGACACCTTCTGGATTTCTTGAGAGCCGTCTCTTCATCAAATTTTACATCCCTACTAATCTCGATATGATGGAATCCTGAAATGTATATCCTAAAGGATTTGGAGAATTCATAGTATCCAACAAATATTCCCTTCTTTCCATAAGGATCCAACTTGGTTCTCTTCTCTTTTGGAATATGTACATATACTGGACAACCAAATATCTTGAGATGGCTCACTTCAGGTTTCTTTTCTATATACATCTCTTTAGGAGTCTTGAATCCAAGAGCACTGTGAGTAATCTATTATGCACATATACGACTATTCTTGGTGCTTTAGACCACAAGTGAATGGAGAGGTCTTGGTGATGAATAATTTTTTCCACAACTTCCATAGTAGTTCTATTATTTCTTTTCGCAACACCATTCTGTTGAGGATTATAGGGAGTGGTTAGTTCCCTCTTGATTCTAGCCTCATTATAGAATGCTTCAAATTATTTTGAAGTATATTCTCCACCATTATCTGATTTCTATGTCTTGATTATTATTTTTGAATGGTTCTCTATCAAGGCTTTGAATTCCTTGAATTTCCCGAACACTTCACTCTTGTTCTTCAAGAAGTATCTCCATTTCTTTCTTGAATAGTCATCAATAAATGTGACATAATATTCATATCCACTTAACGATATGGATGGAACGGGACCGCATACATCCGAATGAATCAATTCCAATGTACCTTTAGTCTTTGTTTCACTTTTCGGAAAGGGATTCTTGATGTTGTTTCCTCTTACACATCCTTTGCAAGTTCCCACATGATCAATCTTTAGATATGGTAACCCTGTTACCACCTTGGTCACATAGGGCAGTGATTTGTAGTTGATGTGAGAAATCCTCCCGTTGAGCCACAAAAAGACCACATTTTATTCATCATTTCATATACTATTTATCACCTTATTCCATTATATCCTTCCATAAAACCATTAATATTCATCACTTTCATAATAAATATGTGTTTATATTACTATTTTCCAAATCATTTATTTTTGAGTATTTTGAGTGAATTCATGGTTAATTATTAATAAAAATAACATATTTTCATTATACTTTAAAGTTGGGTGAGTTTGGTGATGTTTACAGGTGTATTTGAATACTTTAAGTTCAAAAATCACTACCTAGCTTCAAATTCAAATTTCATCATCAAGATGTGACCTAACTTCAAGGAGAAGGTCATGGAGGCGTGGAGAGAATATCTCATCAAATATTTGGTTGAGGATTTAAAGGGATGAGTTGTAGATTTGTTGAGGATTTGGGGGGATGAGTTGTCTATTTGTTGAGAATTTTAAGGGATAGGTTGAGAGAATAGTGGATCTATAATTATGATCAATTATCTTGGATTTATGTATAAATAGGAGGGCTCTCTCCTCATTTTGGTTAGAGGCCTCTCTAGTGGTTTGGCAGTAGAAAACTGGTTCATGTTTCTAGATAGCCATGGATTTGATCTGGTTGTAATAGATTTTATGTTTTAGAATAGATATTTTGATCTCTTCATTTTTTGATGTATTGTTTATGAGTTGTTAGTATAGAATTCTAGTTATTTCTTTCTTATACCTTTTCAGTATTGATTTTATGTGAGCTCACAAGGT
Source organism: Pseudotsuga menziesii (assembly GCA_001517045.1). NCBI lineage: Eukaryota > Viridiplantae > Streptophyta > Pinopsida > Pinales > Pinaceae > Pseudotsuga > Pseudotsuga menziesii. The sequence continues at coordinate 585,829 of LPNX010250558.1, forward strand.
ATTGTCAATTTCTTTATACCTGTTTATTTCATGTAGTTTCAATATTTATTTATCAAGTTAATTCATGAAATTTCCCGTGTTCATAACTTAGGTTTAATTTTAGTCATATATTTTTAATTTCAGTATAGATTAAGTTCAGCGACACTCTGCACCTACATATATTTTGTTTGTACCTCACATGTTTACACTCTCGTTGGGTTGACAATTAATCGTTGGAATTATATTATAAATTGTTTAATGTTTTTACCCAAACACCTCCTATGCCATAATTCACTTGAGCTAGTAGTATCATGGACAAGGGATGTCTCTCGATGTCCTTTGAGTTTGTACAATCCTCCTCCTTCTTCTCCAATGAACACAACATATTCAAGTGTCTTTCCTTTGGACCACATAAGTACTTGTCCATATATAAAAGCAACTCTCTATCATTTCTTATCTAGAGCTGAGATGGAAATTAAGTTCTTTTTCAAATCTGGTACATACAATAATTCCTTCATCTTCATGGAAGTCCCAGAGTCAAGCTTGTAGCATGATTTAGCCATACCTTTGATGGGATATTGATAATCATCTCCTAATGACACTTTTCTGAGGAGAGATATTTTCTTCGAGTCTTAAAAGAGTTTTATTCTTCCATGTCATGTGCTTTGAAGCACCACTTTCAGTAATCCATGTATCTTCTCCAGGTGTTACAGACCCAGAGAGTGCAAAGAATAGTACATATTCTTCTACATATTCTTCTTTTGTTAGTCTCTTTCAAGGCCTTTCTTCTTCATCCTCATCTTCAGCTAGATGAGCATGATTTCTTTTGTTGTTGTTCTTCTTTGGTGATGGACACTCTCTAGCAAGGTGTCGTATCTTATGACAGTTATAACATTGACACTTTGAGCAATATTTCTTCTGATTGTTTACTCTTTTATTTTGAAACTTCTTTGAAGGTTTATGACTACCCTTCTTGAAGTTTGATTGTTTTATTCCTTTAGTATGGATGGCTAGAGCATGATCATTTTCTTTGAGTAGAGCTTCTCTGTTAGCTACTCCAGCTTCTTGAATGCAATATTCCCATACTATGTCAAACTTCATACTTTCTTTTCTGGCACACAGAGTCTATATGAATGAATCCTAAGGTCCAGTGAGACCATTGAGAGAAGTCAGAACTAGTTCATCCTCATCGAGGGTGTATCCAATAGAAATTAGTTGTTCCCTGAACTAGGAGACCCTTGTGAAGTAATCTTGAATTGATTCTCCTTTACTCATATTGGTGCCCTTCAGTTGACCTCTCAAATCCATCTTTTAGTTGATGTTCCTTCCCTCATACATTATAGAAAGTGCATCATACATTTTATTTGGTGTATTCTTAGATGAAACTTGAGGGATAAAGTGATATTTGATAGAATGAATAATGATCCTCATTGCCTTGATTAGGTCTTATTCATGCTTCTCCATAGCTTCAACTTCTGTTGGTTCTGCAACTTCATACTTGATGTACTTCTCAAGACCATTCTCTTTCAGAATGAGACCAATCCTATACTTCCATTCTAGGAAGTTTTCTATTCCTTCCAATTTGTCCTCAAACTTAGTGCTTGGGGCCATCCTATCCAGGAGGTCACTAAAAATTGAAATTTATCAAAATGAAAAGATGACCTTACCAATAGATGCACTTGGCTGAGGCGAGTTGGTTGGTCCAACTAATTTCTGGAGATCCCAAATCTTCACCCTTCAAATATTACTTGCAAGGTTCCAATTTCAACAGAATATTTGGTTTTGTTTTTTTGCAGTTTTCTGGTTCAGGGCCAAACTAGGGTTTTCCTTTCCCAAAGATTCAACCACCCAAAAAATTTGATCCTGGGCTCAATAGATGCGCTATAGGGAGGCACAAATTTATATGCAAGTAGATCTTCCAAATTCCAAAATTTTGCAGAAACACTAATTTCTTTCGGAGGGAGAGGAGAGAGAGTTTCACTTTGTGAAAGTTGTCTTATTCAGGCTAGCTCTGGTACCATGTTAAGATTTCATATGCTAGACTAGATATGATTAGTGTTTAATCCAAATTAACAACAATAGTATATACAGAATCACTGAAAGAAACACAATAAGAAGATATACACAATATTTATCCTCGGAAACCCTTAAGGGGAAGAAAACCTAGCAAAAATTCCTCTATATAAGATGTATAAGATAAAACCCCAAAACATGTATTCTCCTCCTTACTGATCTGTCTCTCTCTCTCTCTCTCCTATGCTCTACTCAAGTGAGTGAGTCTGTGTTATAATGAGGAACACAACTCCTCTATTTATACACTATGTCAACTGACTTTTACCCTAAACAAGTTGACCCCACTAAACTATCTGGGCCGACTTCAACCAGGAAGACTCAAAACAATATTTTATATTATTCATTGGGGTACTATTGACCCGAATTACAATGGAGGCTTTACCTCATGACTCTATTATGACCAATTACAATAGTAACATTCTGATAGAGGAATAATAACATATCCCTTGGTGTACATTAGTAAAATACATATAGAATATCCTTTGAAGTTACAATATTTCAACATTGCTACACCTTCATCATCTTAAGGCTTCTTCCCACTCACACTTAAGTATATAGGTAACCCATGAAAACATTTTCTCTTTAGTGGTTATATTTCTTAAGTTCCATAGGAATTTATTTATTTAAAGTACAATCCATTCCTTTGACCATTAGTGAGGGCGTCATATCCTTATTTCAATCTAATTTGACTATCATTATTACTTTTTCTGTATTACACATAGGACACACCTTAAGGGATTGGAATACCATGGTTCCCTCATATTGGGACCATAGATGGATATATCTCCAATTAGTGTCTAAGAAACACATCTATTTTATGATATCTTGGTCACACGACTACCAATATCCTTCAGTCCTTACATATATAGATTAGGTCGTAATAGAGTGAATGCCACATATAGGGTCTCTTTTATCAAAGCTAAGGCACACTATTCTCCTACCAATAAGAGTTTTGTAAAACACATATGTAAATTAAGAATTAGTTTCGTGCTGGTATCTATGAATGCGATGTTAAATTTGTGAACCATTGATCTATAGGAAAATGAGAGAAATTGTGAAGTAGGATTATGCAGTGGAATATCAAGAAAAATGTACACTGGACAAGACTAATTTGAGACAAATTTGATAAGAATTGATTAGTAAATTACAACATTAATATTCATTAACCCAACAATAATACACCAGTGTTACAATAAAGAGAATTCGAATCATGTGGATAAGATTCGAATCTACCAACTAAACATGCCTGACTGGCTAAATCAGTGTGTCTAAATCACTCCATGGGAGCCACTAGTCTAACTCATGATGTATAAATCAGTCTAAAATATGTTAAACTGATGAGGTAGGTGAAAAAAGGAGCCACTTCCCCATGCATCCATGCAAAATTGACGCTAGACTAACTAATATTGATCTAACTGATTGTAACTGGAGGTTGACTCAGTATAACTACCTACCTACCACAACCAACTGATGAAGGCTATTGGTGGCACTCAGAGTGGCTCCTAGAATGTAGGGATTGGCACCGATGGCACTAATGGAACCAATGACACCAGTGGCACCAAACTCATCCAAATGACTCCTAAGTTAGGCAAGATGATTAAATATACTATATATGGACAAGGGAGGATTATTTAATCCTAACACCACCCCTTAATCATAACTTGGACAACTTTGGGCCCTGGAAACTAGGCCAAAGGTCACCCATACAATCTAATGAAAAATAAAAGTTGCTTAATAAACTAAGGAAAATGGGAAAAAATCATGGGAACCCCCCCCCCCCCCCACCCCCCAAAAAAAGCAGTGAATCAAGAAAACAAGCTATACTTAAGAGGAAATTTTCCTCTTTGGGTAAAAACTTGTAAAATTTTGCTGCAATTTGTAGCTTTATGGACAAACCAGGTAGAATCATGGCTCTTCTGTGCATCAACATCTTGGGATTGTGCATGTGAACCTTTCCATCTTCTTTCGATCTGCTAAATGTTGCTTTTGTCTCTTCTTTCTGGAGGAGGAATGGAATGATCCATTTTGTTCATCAGTCGGCCAAATTGTGGATCATTCGCTATCATCAAGTAGCATCTCTGTGGAAGTTTGTTGCACCACTATGTAGGTAGAGAAGCTGTGTGAGAGAGTTAAACATATTCATTCTGATACTGCGACCTCATTTTTCTTCTATCATCTGGATCCCCAACATCATTCCCAACTATTTCAATGAACTTTTCAAGCCATTTAGGATTCTGATTTGGAATAGGAGTTGGATCTGGATCTGGACCAAATTGAGGTACAATCTCAATATAAAGATCATGCCGATCTTGTTCCTCATATTCTGAAACTAAAATATTAGACAACATATCATTATCTGCAAATGGAGATGAAATAGAATTTATACCTCCCTTTTCGAATGGCTACTGAGATTGTGCTAGAGTTGAGTATGGGATAAAGTGTGAGGATTCATATGCATCGGAGGCATGGTTTCCAAAAAACTTTGCTATAATATTCCTAGTTGAGATATATGAGATCTCCATTGAGTCAGGACCAAATACAACTTGCTTTGGCGAGCCAGTGTGTGTCATTTGGTAAACAGATAACAAATTTTCTGCAAGAGAGGGCACATAGAGTACATTCTTGAACTCACCATGATGTATTTAATAGAACCTATACCTACTAATGGGATCTGTGAATTATCCCCCATATGAATGTTAGGTCCTCCTGAGACATCCAGAGTAGTGAATGATTATTTGGAGGCAACAATGTGGTTGGATGCTCTAGAATCTATCAAGTATGCCTTCGACTGAGTGAAGCCTTATTTCAAAGCATGGCACCTCTCATATTCTTCAGTTTGCTCTCTAGATTCAGACATCTCTACACCTTGTGGAAGGGAAATATTGTTCTGTTCAAGGAGTGTTGTCAATTGGTCGATGGTCTTCTTCATGCATTGGATCTCTGGATGAAAGCCTCTCATACAGTATGGACACTTAGTATTCTCAAATTTCTTCTTTTTCTTAGAACCTAAGGCTCCATCAAAATATCTTTGATTCTACTTTGGATTCGAATCAGTGTTTTTGGTCTCCATCACTTTGTGCTTCCCTATTGTTTGCGTATTGTTTGAGTCAGACACTAAGATTTCTAGGTTCTTGGAGGTTCGAAGAACTCGCATTTGAACCAATTTATCTTTCTCTTATATACTGCTTACTAGAAATCTTAATCAGTTTATCCTATAATTATACTATTACTAACTTCTTTCCTTCACCCATTTGTGTACTTTCCTTGCGTAATTCTATCCACTGACATGGTGATGGTTTCGTTATTTACCTTCGTTACGACTCTCGTCTCTTACACTACTTCTATAATGTCATACAAGAATTACTACATATTTCTTGGAAACTTTAATAATGGGCCATACTTTCTATATTATGCAATATAATTGATATTTTACATGCCTGCCATATCAATATGTGATAATAAGATCGAAATTTCATTTATCCATTCACCTCCTTGTACACTAATTCTTATTATTAGGATTGAAATACCTCTTCCTTTGGTAACACTTTTACTGTCACTACCACTCACATGTAATTATGTATCATTTAAAACATAATGTCCCTAACCTACTTTTATTTATGTCAACTTTACTTTCCACATATTTACCTATCATTATCACTATCAAACCTCTTATTCCCCACCAATTTACATGCGTAACCATTTTGTGTCACCATTCCCTTTAACATGCTTAAAAATGTACCTTTAGTATTTTTAATGTTTTAATCAGTTTACATTTAGTGCTCATCCCAAACATAATAATAGAATTGATGGCATCCCTCTCATCATTTTGAACTGGGGATTCAGGGACATAACATTCCTTGTCCTTCATCATCTCAATAAAAAAACATATAAAACCTAGTAACAAACATAAGTAATCGCTTTATTGATATGATGCAAGTATATTTACACAAGTCAAATTAAACCAACACATTCCACTCATAATTCTAGTTGTTTAAGACTTGGTGTTACACCTTCATCACGTCAAGGCTTCTTACGACTCGCACTTAAGTACAGAGGTAACCCACGCAAGAATTTTCTATTTAATGATCATATTTCTTAAGTTCCATAGGAATTTATTTATTTAAAGTACAATCCATTCCTTTGACCATTAGTGAGGGCGTTATCTCCTTTTTTCAATCTATTTTTACTATCATTATTACTTTTTTTTGTATTACACATAGGACACCCCTTAAGGGATTGGAATACCATGGTTCCCTCAGATTGGGACCATAGATGGATATATCTCCAATTAGTGTCTAAGAAACACATCTATTTTATGATATCTCAGTCACACGACTACCAATGTCCTTTAGTCCTTACGTATATATATTAGGTCATAATAGAGTGAATGTCACATATACGGTCCCTTTTATCAAAGCTAAGGGACATTGTGCTCCTACCAAGAAGAGTTTTGTAAAACACATACATAAATTAAGAATTAGTTTCGTGTAGGTATCTATGAATGCAATGTTAAATTTGTGAACCATTGATCTACATGCAAATGAGAGCAATTGTGACGTAGGATTATGCAGTGGAAAATCAAGAATAATGTACACTGAACAAGACAAAGTTGAGACAAATCTGATAAGAATTGATCAATAAATTACAACATTAATCTTCATTAAACCAACAATAATACAACAGTGTTACAATAAGGAGAATTTGAATCATGTGGATAAGATTCGAATCTACCAACTAAAATAGACTGACTGGCTAACTCAGTGTGTCTAAATCACTACATGGGAGCCACTACTCTAACTCCCGATGTCCAAATCAGTCTACAATCTTTTAAACTAGTTAAACTAGTCAAACTGACGAGGTAGGTGAAAAAATATGCCACTTCCCCATGCAACCATGCAAAACTGGCGCTAGATTAATTGAGAGTGATATAACTAATTGTAACTGGAGGTTGACTCAGCATAAATTCCTACCTACCACAACTAACTGATGAAGGCTATTGGTGGCACTCATAGTGGCCCCTAGAATGTAGGGATTGGCACCGGTGGCACCAAACTCATCCAAATGAATCCTAAGTTAGGCAGGATGATTAAATAGACTATATATAGACAAGGAAGGATTATTTGTTCTATCATCTGGATCCCCAACATCATTCCCAATTGATTCAATGAGATTTTCAGCCCATTTAGGCTTCTGATTCAGAATAGGATCTGGATCATCTTGAGGTACAATCTCAATATCAAGATCATGCTGATCTTGTTCTTCATCTTCTGAAAATGAAATATTAGACAACATATCATTATCTGCAAATGGAGATGAAAGAGAGTTTATACCTCCCTTTTTGAATGGTTGCTAAGATTATACTAGAGCTGAGTATGGCAGAAAGTGTGAGAATTCATATGCCTTGGAGGTATTATTTGCAACACCCTTCACTATAATATTCCTAGTTGAGATATCTGATATATCCACCGAGTTAGGGCCAAATACAACTTGCTTTGGAGAGCCAGTATGTGTCATCTGATAAACAAATAAAAAATTTGCTACAAGAGAGGGCACATAGAGTACATTCTTGAAGTCCCCATGCTGTATTATAATAGAACCTTTAACTGCTATTGGGATCTCTGAATTATCCCCCATATGAATTCTAGGTCCTCCTCAGAGATCCAGAGTAGTGAAGGATTCTTTGGAGGAAACCTTGAGGTTGGATGATCCAAAATCTATCAAGTAAGACTTTGACTGAGTGAATCATAATTTCAAAACATTGCACCTCTCATATTCTTTAGTTTGATCTTCAGCTTCAGTCATCTCTGTACCTTGTGGAAGGGAAATATTGTTATGTTTAAGGAGTGTTGTCAACTGGTCGATGTTCTTCTTCATGCACTGGATCTCTGGATGAAAGCCTCTCATACAATATGGATACTTAGTCATCTCGAATTTATTCTTTTTCTTGGAACCCGAGGTTCCATCAGAAGATCTTTGATTCTCCTTTGGATTCAAATCAGTGTTTTTGGTCTCCATCCCTTTGTGCTTCCCTCTTGATTGCGTATTGTTTAAGTCTATCAATAAGAGTGCTAGGTTCTTGGAGGCTCGAAGCACTCCCATTTGAACCAATTTATCTTTATCTTGTATTAAGGACTCAACAAAAGCATCTAGAGAAGGCATATTCTAATTAGGGATGGAAGCTCTTCTGAAATGGAATGTAGAGACAAAGACTGAGTACTCAGAGCCAATATTTCTCAGTATTAACAGCACAAGTTGCTCATCTTTCCTCTCTAATCCACATTGTTTGCATTGCAGTACTAGTGACTTGTATTTTGTGAAGAATTATTGAATAGATTCGAAACTGATGGGCTGTAGAGCAATGAGCTCATTCTCCAAAATATGCCCTTGAAGCTCATCTTGTTTTCCAAACAAAGATTCAAGCTTATCAAGCTTCCTTTGGAGTCCTTAGTCCCTTAAGGTGGAACAAAATATCCTGAGAGATATGAGTGCAAATGAAGCTGAAGGCTTCATCAAGCCGATTACAAAATTTGTTCTTCTCAACATACTGCTGGGGCTCAGTTTCTCTGCCCATTTTCATCCTAAACAGACCAAGCTTGCTCAAGGATACCTGCATATCTTCCCTCCAATCAAAGTAGTTGAAGGGTGTAAGGATTCGGGGTACGATAGATGAAGAATCCATCTTTTTGTACGCTGAAAGAGTCAATTCCTCAAGAAGCTACATATGTACCTTCAAATAACACTGCAAAAACCAAATTCAATACACAATCATGTCAGTTTCAAGCCTTTCCACCTCGACATGTACACTTTCTCATAGTCCGTCACACCTGGATAGACTTCTCTGGACAAAATCAAGAGGGAGCAAGGCTATCATTCCAGGATTTATGTATGTGGAAACTCAGGTGCATTTGGTGTACAATAAAGATCGGACAAGACTTGCTACTAACCTTAATATTAAAAAATAAAAATAATAATGTAACCAAAAAAACTTAATATTTTTTTCAAATATAACACTATATTATCACAA
>LPNX010250558.1:595234-636559 GCA_001517045.1 Pseudotsuga menziesii
TGCATGTTCATCTCCTTACTCCACCGGGTGTCCACCACCCAACTCCACCAATCACCGCCTCCCAACATTTTCCTCTCCTATCCCCTCCTCACTCCAGCTATGCTCGTCCACCCACGACCTTCTCAGCTAATGGTCTGTCAAATGACATATGTGATCCCTTGAGAAAGGACTTGGCTATATGCATGCCTTCCATGTAGGATGCATGTACTTCCTCTTCCCACCGTCCCAGGCAAGATGCCTCTCCCATAAAGAAAGACACTTTCTCCTCGCGCATGAAGGCCATTTGGCTAAGTGCCTCTGGACTTGTTTCTAGCTTCTTCTTCTCCTGCCTACTAACCCATGCTCATGCTCAGGATGTCAACTATTGCCATGGACTAGAGCTTCCCTCACTCAAGGGTTGACCTTACGCTCAAGTTGGACATTGGACACTCATAACTAGACTTGTAGCAGCAAGATCGAGTCGAGACAAGTGCAGAAGATGTAATTGAAAGTGGTCAAACTCTTCATGGAAATATCATATATGAACCAAGTATATATGGGGATGCATGCAATGAGGTCTATAGTGCAGTTTAGAATGTTTATACAAAACTTATCCAGTGGCTTTAACAAGGCTGTTGGCACTTGGATTGAACTAGTATATTCTCTGGCATCCACCTAATGGCTTTAGTAGCATCAACTAGTCTGACTGGCAGGCAAGGGCTTGGAAGTTGGGACACCTCTCTCTATGCAACGTCATATAGTTGTTCCTAGGTGTAGATCCAAGTAGCATAGTCTGTGAGATCTGATAGTTGAGTTATACCAGCTAGGCATTCTTAGAAGACAAGTCAGTGGTCTAGGTGTAGTATACTTAGGATAGATAGGTCCTAGCTTAGTATACAATCCCGTACTATTCCAATCAATCTCACTGTATAAAATGACATTCTATATAATTTCATAAAACCTAAAAATAGAGGCATAGAAAATCTTTAGCCGTCACAATTTTTATTTTTATTTTTATTATGGCATGAGTGGATATTTCTTTGATTTATTTATTGTTATTTTTTTTTTCAATTATTGGTGCTCTTGTTGCTAAGCTTATAACTTTTGATTATTAAATTAAATTTTAAATTTTTAGAAGGTTTACTAGTTGTTTTGTTTATTAATGTAACTCCACTCATCAAGAGAGTGCAGCCGCTTTCTCAAAATTAACTCATGACCCAAGCCTCAAAGGCTATAACATCAAAATTTCATTTGACTTGCCAATTACCACAACGTCCCCCCCCCCCCCAAAAAAAAAAAAAACTTTTAATAGAAGCTCGGATGTTATTAAAATAACAATACTGTGGATAAAAAAAAATAGTCCCTATTGGATGAGGACTTAATCAATATTGAAAAATCCATTTCCTCCCTCCTTGCTAGCTCTTTCAGTGGTATTTTATCATCGAGTGATTTGGCTCAACTCACCCTTCTCAGATCAAAGAGGAAATTTATTCTGAATCATTCTCTTCTCACTTGGAAACTGAAAAGTAGAACAAAATGGGATCTGCAAGGTGACTCAAATATGAAATACTTTCATATGCTAGCATCAGGACAGAGAAACCAGAACACTATTTGGTCCCTTTCAGATGAGGTTGGTACTACTTATGAGGATGAGACCTCACTAAAATCTCTAGGTGAATCTCATTTTGCTAATATCTTCAAAGATGATGGGGGTACGAGTCTATATCATCAGCTTAAGGTCATCCTCCTTTATCCCAAGATGATACCTACTGAGAAGGCCGCAGAACTTATCTGTCAGGTTACTCTTGGGGAAGTAGAACTTGCTCTTAAATATTTCAAAGAAGCCCAGGACCGGATGGCTGGCCTGTAGAGTTCTACCTGCATTTCTTTGATCTTTTGGGGTCGGATCTATTATCAGTAGTTGATTTGACTAGAGTCTCAGGTATCATTCCCTGCTCTCTGAACTCTACTTTTATTGCCCTCATTCCCAAAAAGGACAAGCCGCAGACCTTTGCTGACTTTAGACCCATATCTCTTTGCAATCTTCTGTACAAACTTATCTCAAAAGTCATCGCGGTCAGAATCAAGCCCTTCCTAGACTCTGGCATATCACAGGAACAATATGGGTTTCTCAAAAATCACCAGATCGTTGATCCCATTGGTATTGTTCAGGAATCTCTTCACTCTATCAAATCCAAAAATCTCTATGCTTTCATCCTTAAGCTTGACCTCATAAAGGCATTTGACAGGGTAAATTGGACCTTTATTCGCCTCATTCTGATTCAGATCAGTGCTCCCCTACAAACTGTCAACTGGATTATGGGTTGTATCTCCTCTGCTACCTTTGCTGTACTTATCAATGGCACCCCCACAAATTTTTTTCCTGCCTCGCGTGGCATTCATCAAGGATGCCCTCTTTCTCCATTGCTCTTCATCCTTGTCATTGAAGGCCTTAGTCTGTTAATAGCTGATGCCCGTCGCCATGGTCTTATCCGAGGAGTCAAAATCACCTCTTCTCTTGCCCTGACACATCTTCTCTTTGTTGATGATGTTATCCTCTTGGGCACCGGAACTCTTCAAGAATGGGCTGCTTTTGATGTGATACTTGAAAATTTTTGTAAAGCATTAGGTATGTCTATAAGTCTGGATAAATCAATACTTCTACATAACAATATTCCTGCTCCTGAACTCATTAATCTTTCCAGATTTGTCCCTTATAAATTGCTCCCCATCACTACGGGCTTCAAGTATCTTGGGTTCTTCATCAAACCCCTGGGGTACAGATCCAAGGATTGGCTTTGGCTTGTACAAAAATTCGAAAAGAAAATCAGTCTGTGCACACACAAGCTGCTCTCTTTGGGAGGCAGGTTGGTTCTTGTGCAATCAGTTCTTTCTAGCATCCCTGCCTATTGGATGGGTTTAGCTCCATTATCGGTCTCTATCTTGCATAAACTCAGAAGCGTTACTTTTGCTTTCTTATGGGGATCTTCAGGGAATACTCATAAATACCACCTTGTAAGCTGGTCAGACTTATCTTGGCCAAAGAAATTTGAAGGATGGGGAATCAAAAATCTTCATTGGTTCAGCATTTCTCTCTGTCTTAAGACTTTTTGGAGAGTCCTCTTCAGTGATAGTCTTTGGCATCGAGTACTTATCTCTAAATATCTAAGGCAATCCACTGTTATCTGTTGGCTTTGGGAGAAAAAGTTCAACATTAGGGGTGTATCAGCTATCTGGAGGGGGTTTATTCAAACTCTACCCTGGATGGGATCCCATATTACTTGGCAAGTGGGGAATGGTAATGATATACTGATTGGTATTGATCTTGTGATTGGCAATCCTGCTTCTTTTCACTTTCCTGAAGATCTGAGAACATATCTGGAGGACCTGGGAATTATTACTCTTGCACAGGCTCAAAATTATTTACCAGATGCTCTTCACTACTGGTTTACTGCTGAAGAATTATATCTGGAAGGTGATTGGAAAAATATTTGGAACTCTTTTATCAGGTGCCTGGATCTGAATGGCATTCGATTAACTACTGAATTTGACTCGCTGATTTGGGAATATAATAAAATTAATGGTTTGATCTCTGCTAATAAAGTCTATGAATGTATTGTCAATTCATATCAACCAGATCTGGGCAGCTGAATGTACATCTCTCTTTGGTCGAGTCCCCTTCCAAGGAAGATTGGATGTTTTACATGGTTGGTTTTGAAAAATAAAATTCTCACCTGGGACAATTTACAGAAGAGAGGGAAAATAGGGCCAGGTATTTGGTCCTTGTGTTTTGCAAATGATGAAACTGTCCACCACATTTTCACAAGCTGTACGATATGGAGATGTATATTGGGGGCTGTATGTGATCAGTTGCAGTTGAGTATACCTCCTGTAGCTGACTCTATTTCAGTTTTTTTTTGAAGAATGGGTCGCCTCCTATCACCGTAGCTCGGCTCTGTTTTTCATCCCTCATTTTGCGATTTGGGCTGTTTGGAAAGATCGTAACAAAGCTGTTTTTGATGGTAATAAGGTAAATATTTTGTGTGTTATGCACCAGATTTTAAATGCTGCTCATATTTCTTCCTCTCAGCCTGTCAATAAGGGAAGGAAAATAAAATCAGACAGACAGATCGGGCCTCGACCACTCATGATTTTCCCATGTGGTTACTTCGATGGAGCATCTACTTCTTCAGCAGTGGGCATTGGTTTTTGTCTGTATCTCAATGAGAATCACCGTCTAGAATTTGCGCTGGGGGTTGGACATGGATCCAATACAAAAGCAGAAATTCTTGGACTTTGGGCAGTTCTGCACTCATCCCAAATGATGGGAATCCCTTTAGCCTGCATTTATGGTGACTCACAGGTCATTATCAACTGGGCTAAAGGTATTTCTACTCTCTCCCCACCAGAGCTCCTTCACTGGTGCAGGGAATCACAAAAGCTTCTTAAAAGCTTCAAAGATCTCACCATCAATCACATCTATCGGGAAGACAATGGGATTGCAGACCATCTTTCAAAACAAGCACTCACTTAGTCTCCCGGTTTTGGGTGTTATTTTGAATTTTTTGATGACCATTTGGTCACTAGTGACTCTTTCCAGCTCCTTTGAGCATGTTTTGGGGATATCTCCCTTTTATTTTGGAGATGTACTGTATGTTGAATGCGTGTCTCTTTTGGACAGCAGCTCTGGTCCTATGTTTCCCGATAGATAGGATTGCTGATGATCGATCATTTACATGATGAGGCAGATTTCTGATGGGAACTCTTGTTACTGCACTCCATTCCCTTCGGCTGCAATTGGACGTGATCCATTATTGTCTTGATGTATAATTCTTTGTTGATGTTTTCCCTTTTGGGCGGCTGTTACCAAGGCCCTTTGATTCTTAATAAAGAATAACAAGGACTGATTTTTTCTTCCTGAAAAAAACAATACTCTTCTTTCTTCTTTATATATATTACTTTATTTACTCTATTTGTTTAAACATTCTTAACTATATAAATGATTATATGGCATGTTTTATGTTGAAATCCTATCATTAGAAAAAATATAGCATATATATTTTCTTTTATGATCATAAGGATAATGTGATAATATGAAACCCTATGAACTATAAAGGTTTTGTTAGAGAAAATGAACTTCTTTAGTTTTTTAAGGGCTTTAATCAAACCAATGGCATAATGTAAATATAAAATATCTTTTATCCATTTGTGGTATGTTTATTTATTTTAGAAGTGCATGTAAGTTCAAGTTCTCTAACTCTAATTATGTTTGGTGCAGGTGGTTTACATGCTACATGAAATTGGAAAAGTTTGGGTATGTTTAAGCAGTGTACCTATTCTAGTATCTTAATCGTTTCCTACTTAGTACTATTCTTCTTTTTTGTTGCAAAAGGTCCTTGAGGTCGGAGTGTTTGAGCAAGTGGCTCTGATACCATTCTGTGGTGCCCATCAATTCGAGCTATAGTGTGAAAATAAAATAAATAAATTTATTGTTTTCCATTCTGTTGTCAAAATTTCTTCCCCATCTAAAACATTTATGCATAAGTTAACTTGATAGAAAATTTCTAATAACTTGGCATTGCATTTAGTCCATTTTTCTAATAGTATAAGGAACAAAATAACATGAAATACATTTCTTTTTTTCCTTTTGATTTTCGGTACTGAAAAATTAGAGAGATTTAACTAAGTGAAATACCTTGGTTTCTGTCGTAGATTGTAGTAAGCTTCCTTAGGTTTTTGTAGCTGCTCCTCACCAAACCTTAGCAACCAAAAAAAGGTAAACCACCCTGCCAACTAGCTTATCGTGCTGGCCTTAGGAAATTGACGGATTTCTTAGCCCTCGATCCCACAATCCGATAATTTAGATAGCAGTTTTCTTTAGTTCAAAATACCTCTCCTCACCAAACCTTGGCAACAAAAAACAGGTAAACCACCTTGCCAACCAACTTATCGTGCTGGCCCTAGGAAATTGACGGATTTCTTAGCCCTCGATCCCACAATCCAATAATTTAGATAGTAGTTTTCCTTAGTTCAAAGTACCTCAATCTGAAATGGATTTTTACAGACTCTCCTTTCCCTTGAGTTTCCCACCTCCTCTAGTCCTCGAGTTACCCCCTCCTCCATCTTCCTCCTTTCTCATCCTCACCCCCAAAACTATCTCTCCCTCTCCCCAAAATAAAATCTAATAAAATTCCTCCAACAACCAACCCCCTCTTTCCCCCAAAACTTATCCCCTAAATACCATTTTCCCGCTCCATCCTTTTGGCTTACTCCACCACCCCCATCAAATCCCACGAAACCCTAAAACATTTATTTCCTTTTTTGTTTAAAAATGTTAAATCACAATAAAATAATATATATTTTGTACCCCTTTGTCTTGGGCAGTTAAATGTCATTATGGTAAATTAAAACTAGTATCAGTTGTACAATATTTACTATTTCTATTGAAGTCCTCAATTTAAGATCTTCTCGAGACGATGGGTTAATTACAAGTCCCACTTAATGTTCACACATTAATTTGATGGAATAAAATAATAATTTCTTAGTGAGGAGATTGACCCTTTAAGTCTTGTAGTAGGTTGTCTTTATTATCTTATTTAATTCATATATGAAAATAACTATATTAATATAATTAAATCCTACCTTATCTTGTTGGTTTAATTAATTAATTAGTTTAATATACCCTTTTAAATTTTCCCAAATTATAGGTAAATAGCTCTTATTTTCTTAGTAATGAAGATTTCTTTTCTTATTATTTTGGTTTGGGATGGACACATACACACATACATTGAGGAAGGTGGAAGTTATACTTTCCATGGAAAGGACGTATTTATTCTTCCTATAAGCTAGCTGCTAATGTCCCAACCCAACCAAATGGAGAAATTATCTTCCCCTTACTATCTGCTAGCTATGTAAGTGGGAAAGGGTACTATATCCCACCAACCAACCAACAAACATGGTGGATTCAATTCAATTTGTTGTTGTGTACTACTTCGTAATGATTTAGTCCACTCAAGAATTCATTTATTATTTTGTTTAATGATTTAGTCCACTCAAGAATTCATTTATTTAAGTTATTTATTATTTTGTTTATTCAACAATGGGTATGACAAACCACCTTGTTATCATTATTAATATCAATTAAATAATAATTGAATAACAAAATACTAATAGATAATATATGGTGATATATGGTGAGTTAGTAACCATACTTGTAATAATTTGTTTAATAATTAAGTTTCTTAATAACAACCTAGTACCTTTGAAGGTTAAAACAATCATGGATTGTAATTTAAAAAATATAGTTATACTATAAAGGAAATTCCTATAGTACCTTTGAAGGTTAAAACAATCATGGATTGTAATTTAAACAATACAATTATACTATAATGGAAATTTCTATGTGACAATTCTTAACCAATGATACTTATTCCTTTTCCTATTACCATGATCGATTATAATGAAAGAACACTTAATGATTTGTTCAACACAAATCTTAATATCTTAGCGTTCATTATCTATCTAAGTTCAATGTATAATAAACTTACTCATGTGCAACAACCTACACAATGAGAGTATTTGTATAATGATACTAGTGTACACATGCAAGGTGTGTCTGCATGGCCAACATATGCACTATAAACATACATCATATTACCTACGCATAACTACTAACTTCTACTAATAATCCTTCATGCAAACACACCACGTATACCTATAACATAACATTCCTAAAACATCATTGGTTTATTTTAACAATTAACCTTATAACATTTCATATCATTATTTTTATGTTTACATTAATTTTAATCAATCAAGTACAAAGAAGGGTACTTGCTACGACTAACCTAGTATCAAGGAATACCCAACCTTCAACAATACTAACTAACACATCCTCCCATCCTAACCTATGTCCACATACTCCTTATCCTTCCTATGTTAGTAATGACGTGGATGTCGGCTTTACCGATTTGACCATGTAGAACCTGAGAGCAGTAGCGTCGGCTAACTAGCAGAACTAGCCTCTCCTAGCAGGAATCTGACCATCGTCATCACTAAAACTTGGGGAGCGTGTCTCAGCATGAACCTCCCATGACCTCAGGTATTATAGTAACATAGGGTGGGAAATACCTCCATCCCTCTCAACATACTAGGTCCATACCTTATTGAATCATACTCTGTTGCTATCAGGATTATTGGATTGTGTCATCGTATCACCATTTTTGGTTGCTATGGTTTACTGCATAACAAGTTATTATCCAACATATCATATCAAGTATTCAACTATCACATAGCTCGAGTGTCTTGAAGGTTAGTAATTCACATAATACGCATTTATAACAAGTGTTTCCACTTGATCATCAACTGATCCGCACCATCATCATCATTTATTTTTAGATAACCATTTTAGCTTATCACAGGTACACATGACATATAATAATAATTTGATCAATCACATCATAAGATGGTATCCACGTACCACATCATATATTTAACATCTTATTAATGAAAACATATAAACATATACCATAATCGTAAAACAAGGGAATCTTATGATAATCATGACACAGTAACCACATAAACATAGTAACATCATAATCATAGTGACATCATAAAACATAGTAACATCATATACTCAGGTCCATCATATCGTGCTAAATTTTACTCAGTTGAGTTGAGTCCAACAGATAATAAGAAAATAAAGTGTAGTATGTATAACTGATAAATATGCCTAGTCAAAATATGGGGCATTATAGTCTCTCTCTCACAATTACAGAGATCACTTTTACAATACTACAATACAATACACATTCGTATTACAATTCCTTCCTTTTATAAATGGAATACTATGGGAAAATGCCACTGGTTTTCCAAAACCATGGGCCCGTAAATCACCCATTATTGACCAATTCATGACTATGAAACTTCAACATTTTAAAATACATTTTTTCTTAAATTTTCGCTATGGGGGTGCTTCCATCGAACCCCCCTGGACCCCCCAAATGACTATAGTGGGGTGGAAGTCCCCCCACACTTCCCGGTCAGGTGCTGGGATCCAAACACGACTGAAAATATAACATCTTTGAATCAGGAAGATTAGGATCTAGAACCAACATTTATGATGAAGACAAAAATATGTGGGTCTTGGAACTTGAGGATACTATAGAGGATAATATTACCACTATGATATTGAATCCAATCCCCTCCAATAACAATGAGGTTATCTAGGGAAGTCATGATTCTCATATATATGTTTCATTGGTTTTCCTTAAGTCTCTAGAAGTGTTGACCCATGAGTAGCACAATTGTTGGTTCAAACTTCAAATAGAAGATAATTCTGCTTCTAAAAATGATATTATTTTTGTTTCAACTATGGAGGGAATTTTAGTGGAAGTGAAGTTTGTTCACAAGTTACAACCTAAGGAAGTCCAACAAAGGGTGCATATTACTTATATTCAAAGAGAAACTAATCTAGCATGCAACGAAGTCGTGTTACAATATCATCCATGTTGCAGAATGCTTAGATCCTTGAATGAATTTTTTTTTGAAATTGCATGTGGATAGGAAATTGCCAAATTGTTATTCTTTTCAACAAGAAAGATGCTCACTACCAAGTTTCAGAGAACAAGTTTATAGAAATCGGATATGTTAGGTGAGTGGTACCTCCTTGAGGAATGCGGATAAGAATATTACCTAAAGATGAACCTCCACCCAGCTTCATTATTGCAGACCCGTTTTAGACAAATTGACAATGAAAAAAAAGGATGTGATTAATAGGCCGTAAATGCATCTTCTAGGACCTATTTTAAGCATCTTAAACAACTAGCAATGAGGGCCATTAAAAGAGGTTCCAGGACATATTTAAAATAGGTTCACCATAAAATCAAGAACAATAGTAGGTACCTCAAACTCGTGCAAATGTAAGAAGATATACTAGGTTAAGTAGACCCCATGAATGATTATCTCCTTCATTGTATTATTTATTAATGACTGATTCTAGTGAACCAGAATGTTATAAAGAAGCAATGCAGGTGGAAACTAAAAAGAAGTGGGAGAAAGGCATGGATGAGGAGATGAACTCATTGGTAAGAAACCAGACATGGGATTTGGTTGAGTTTCCTGCAGGTAAAAGAGAATCACAGAATAAATGGGTTTACGTGTTGAAGGAAGAAGGAGGAGGCAAGAAGCGATATAAGGATAGACTTGTGTTTAAAGGGGTTTGCACAAAAGAGAGGTATAGATTTTGATAAAATATTTTCTCCCCTCATTAAAATGACTTCAATTAGGATTATTTTCAGTCTAGTGGTGGTAGAATATTTGCATCTTGAACAAATAGATGTAAAAACAGCCTTTCTCCATGGGGATTTAGAGGAAGATATTTATATGCAACAACCATAGGGGTATGAGGTCAAAGGGAAAGAGAATTTGGTTTGCAGGTTGAAGAAGAGTTTGTATGGCCTGAAGCAAGTTTCAAGGTAGTGGTATTTAAAATTTGATAAGTTTATGACAGAACATGGTTATAATAGATGCCATTTTGACCATTGTGTTTATTTCAAGAGGATAGATAATGGAATATATATTATCTTGTTATTGTATGTGGATGACATGCTTGTTGCAGGGTCTAACATGTAGGATATAAATATGCTCAAAATGAAACAACCTAAATCATTTTCAATGAAGGATTTGGGTGCTGCAAAGCAAATCCTTGGTATGAGAATAACAAGAGATAGGAAAAATAAAAAATTGACATTGTCTCAAGGTGATTACATAGAAAAGCTGTTAGAGAGGCTTAGAATGGAAAATGCAAAACCAATTAGTACAAATTAGGCCATCCATTTCAAACTAAGTTAGCAGATGTGTCCCAAGACACATGGAGAGATAGAATACATGTCCAAGGTTCCCTATTTATCAACAGTTGGTAGCTTGATGTATGCCATGACGTGCATAAGAACATATATTGCACATGCAATGGGAGTTGTGAGCATGCATATGAACAATCCAGTTAAAGAGCATTGGAAAGCAGTACAATGGATTCTTAGGTATTTGAGAGGTACCACTTCTCATGCATTATGTTTTGGTGGTTCAAACACTGTTCTGCATGGATATGTTGATGCATATATGATAGGTGATAAAGACAACAAGAGGAGCACCATAGGGTATGTTTTTATTGTGGGTGGAACAAAGGTAAGTTGGATTTCAAAATTGTAAAAGGTAGTTTCACTTTCAACAATAGACACAGAATATGTTGTTGTACAACGGCTAGTAAAGAGATGATTTGGCTGCGGAGGTTCAAGGAGGAATTGGGTATGAAGTAGGAGAATAGAAGGTTGTATAGTGACATCCATAGTTCCATTCATCCTGCAAAGAAATAATCCTTTTGTTCAAAGACTAAACATATACAACTCAAGTACCATTTCATAATATCTGTTCTAGAAGATGAACTGTTAAAGTTGGAAAAGATACATACTAGCCAAAATCCCGCAGACATGTTGACAAATGTAGTAACCAGAGAGAAACTGAGTTCCTTCTTGGTTTCATTTGGCCTTCAAGCATGAAGGCACATAAGAGAAAATTTCCAAGTCCAAGGTTCATAGCATAGTCCAACAAGTGTAGTAGCGGTGGAGTTGTTGTGATCATTATCCAAGTGGGAGATTGTTGGTTGTGGAGCCCAATCTTCCTAATTCAGAGATGTTATGTCAATCATGTTTGTATCCCAACACATGATAGGGGGGTGTGGGGGGGATTCCCCCCCACTATAGTCGTTAGAGGGGTCCAGGGGGGTTCCGGGGAAGTGCCCCTGCAGTGAAAATTTAGAAAAAAATGCCTTGTAAATGTTGTAATTTTAGAGTCATGACTTGGTCAATAATGGGTGATTTATGGGCCCATGGTTTTGGGAAACACATGGTATTTTCCCATGGTATTCCATTTATAAAAGGAAGGCATTGCAATATGGCTGTGTATTGTATTGTAGTATTGCAAAAGCGATCTTTGTGATTGTGAGAGAGAGACCGTGAGAGAGTGAAGAGGAAGTGCAAAGGGGTTGTTGTAGGTTGTATCCCTTAATTTTGATGGACGATATAATAAAAGGAATGGAAATTTCTTTGTGGACATATCCCATCTTGCGTGAACCATGTTATATTTGGTGTCTCTCTTGTAATTTGTTTTATAATTTCATCTTGTTTATTGTTTATTGTTATTTCTCTGCGATCTTGTTTTCCTAACAATAAGATAAGATAGTTTTATTGATGTCAGATAAATGAACACAAAAGTAGGTCCATGGGACAAAGATACATCCAATGTGAATACAGTTTGGGAGTGTAAAAGCTACTCCCTTGTAATTTTGAAAGAAAACGTGCAGCATGGAGTTGAACATATTAAAAAAATAGATATTTATGGGATTTTTATCAGAAAAAGAGAGTTTTTAGGGGATTCTTCACCAAAAGATTCCAATATTTCCATGGTTGACACACTGAAAGTATTTCTAAAAAGGTTTCCCATAGCTAGAAGTTTTGTACAAGTCCAAGAAAGTGACGCTAATACCATTGTTATGGTCCCAAACTATTACAACTAACAAAAAAGATAAAAATGTGTTGTTGTGACTTGAAATAAAAACTTACTCATTGGAATAGGGATTGAAATTTGTAAAACAAAGCCAAAAATATAAATCAAATATCCAGATTAAAATTTGAAATTTGAATATTTTAAGCATCGAAAATAGACATCCTTTATTATTGGGTAAAGACTCAAACAATACATAAGATGAAGTGAACTTTCCCACAAACTTAGGGCTAAGTCTCCAAGGCAATATGGGCACTACACATGGCCACAAAATTACTATATCATAGACAAGACCTATAGAACGAATTCTCCAAATATCTCCCTAATCCTTGGTACTAAAATGTTTAAATAGATTATTATCGCTCCATAATGAGGCAAGATAACAATAGGACAATATAAGAACAATTATGAGAATAGTACTCAAGGATATAAGATAAGGTAAGATACTATTTTAGAGAAGATAAGAATGGTTCTTTAGAAGAAGATAAGAAAATAGGAATCATAATTTATAGGTAAGATGATACTTTAGAGAAGATAAGAAGATAAGACTCCACCGTTATGAACCTAACTTGATAACAGTTGATAAACCAATCATAAAATTGTTGTTATGGATTTAAAAGGAAACTGTTACTGAAACCTGAATTAAAAATTGGTAAACCTTTAGTTGAAACAAAAACATGGTAACTCTGGACTTATAATTTGATAACAGAATGGCTAAACAAACATTTGAACTTTTTTATTTGACATTGACAAGATCTACATGCAGCTATTTTTTGACGTGTAGGTATCTTTTTTTTTGTAAAGATGCTAGTTAGAATTATATTATAGGTACAAAAAGTACAAATATAAATACAAGAAAAGATGCCGATTCATGAAGTCTGGGAAGGATTTCCCACCAACCTAGAACTCCAACGATGCAGGGCTTTAGAAACACATACCATAACTGATTTTTTCCCTTTAACATGCCTATAGAGAAAAATTTACAATAGGGACCAGGAATTATTTCCGAGCAATTAGACAGTATAGTGGAAAAAAAGGATAGGATCTATGCATAGAAAATAACAGACTAGGGGTGCACAACTAGTGCTTCATCTTTGTCTGGGCTAGGTTTGTCTTCCACTATTGGGTAGCTCCCAAAGAAGTCTTCATCCCATACTGGAGAATGAGCTTGGGCAACAGGGGCTCTGGCTTGCTGCTAGTGGTCCCCTCCCTAGAGGAAGCTCATACTATTTTGAATTGCAGGAGATCAATAGTTGACGACATTGGAAAGTTGGTCACAAGCAGAGCTTGACTTGAGGTAGCCCTAGTTTCATGCGTGGCCGGCACAACTGAAGTGGAAGCAAGGACTTTCATTACATCTAAACCTTTGGAGAACATGCCTTCCGGGACCGATGGGGGCGGAGGCCCTTGAGTCAGGACACTTGGGTGTGGGTCTGCTACAGCTCCAACAAGGAAGGAAACTGTCATATTCTCCATCTGAACCTTGGAAAAGTTGGAGGGAGGGTGCCTGACCTTGGTTGAGCTGCTCCAGGGAGTATTTACCCCCCGCTAGATTGGCGAGTTTTCCATCTAAGTGAACCAGGAGGCCACAGACGCCCATGATAGATGTGTTGGTTGTGGTCCAGTTCATGAGAAATTCCTCCACCAGATTTCCCAACATATTCTTAATGAGCCAGTATAAATTTATCTGGATGCTAGAGTTTCCTGAGGTGAGCAATTCTGCAACTTGAGCTGATTCCTATTCTTCAATGAGGGCACAGACTGTGAGATAAACAATGCTCTCATAGATAGAGTTAACCTCCTTTTCTTTTTGTGGGTGGTCAACCTCATGGATTGAGCCAGGACTACTTCCTCTACATGGAGTTCCTCTTGGCCACATCATGGTGTGATTGCACAGAGCCGAGGCTCTCAGAAACGAACCAGTAACGGATCGTGACCAAAGACACACTAGCACCAGAGAAAACTTTGAGTGAGCTTACATGAAGAAGGTAGTCGACCATGGTTCTATATCAAGTGTCATTCGAATGGGCGGTAAAGTATTCACACGCGGGGCTTCCATTATGCCACTATCTAGCTGTAGAGATTTCCTTTCGCCGTTGTAAAACATCCGTCGTTTTAGGGCATAAACTCTCATGATACTTCCATATACCATTAATTTCCAGGCTATGTGAATGGTCCTTTCCTGTCTCTTCATGGAGTTGATCCGATCCCATGTCCTGGTCCTCCATTAAACCTACACTGGCCACCTATGCATGCATTAAAACATGCCTGTCACTTTGGCCTGAGGTGGATCGTGGGCATGCGTTAAGGTCAGATGGCATATGTAATGTACCTAAACCTCAGGCAGGACCCGCTCGGGGATCATGTCAATTAAATGCTGAGTTTCCTCATTTCAGGGAATGGGTTGCATGCTGCTTTGGGCTCCAAGTGTGCTGATCTGGGTCCAAGGTGTTGTGTGGGCTGGAAAAGCACCCACATCCGGGGGATGTGTAGGTATATTAACCATGTTTTGTTTATTATTTTTATGAATGATATCACCACTGGTGGCATTACATGATATAATACTTACTTTTTCCATTTCTTCATGCCCTTTCTAGATTTTCTATATACCAGGTATTTGCATTGCAATATTTATATACAAACATTGGAATTTTCTCTTCTGTAGTGAGACCCATGTCTAAACTTTCTCTATTAAGAATAGAAAATATAATGGTTGATGAATGACCTTAATAGCCGCCAATTTTTGGTTGTATATAGAGAAGTACATGATGATTATGGATGCAATATGTGTTTTGTATTTACATAGGTAAGATACATGTTAATTACATCTCTAAGAATTTTGTTTACATTTCTATAACAATTAAAGATAATTATTGATGTTAATTTTATATTGCCAAAAGTTAAATTATTGTTAAAAATATTCTTGATATGTCTAGTCATATGCAATTGCTTAAAATTGATATCAATTTGCATTTGTTTTATTTTGAAATATTTTACAGTGAAGTCTATGCTAAACCCATATTTATACCTCAATTCTTAAAGGGTGCTAGCTCAATGGAAGAGCACCTGCCTTATAGGCAGGAGGTTGATGGTTCGATTCCTCCGTGCCCTATCATAAATTCGTGACTAAGAAAATGACTAAAATTCTCATATACACGACTAATAGTATCCAATTTCTAGTATCTTAAAGTGTGACTAAATTTTAGCCGTATTTAGCTTAGTCATTAATATGTTACCTTGATTTATCATCTAGTAGTTTATTTAGTCATATATTTGGTCATTAATTGTGGAAATTAATGACTAAATCAATGACCAGATATACGACTAAATAAATAAACCAATTAATGACTAAGTTAAATACGATTAATTTATTCGAGCTATAAGATACTGGAAATTAGCTACTATTTATTAGTCACCAACTCAAAAATAGTCGTTTATATGTGAATTTTAGTCATTAATTTCTCATTTTGTACTAGTGAACCATGGGGGGATATTATTATTGATCGCCACTATAAGACAAATAGTGTAGGTGTTGTTTGGTTGGGAATATGGGTTGACACAATCAATGGATATGCTCAATCTGAGGTTGCATACTTCATCCTTGAATTTATCGGGACATGTATCCTCTATATGCTTCATGGATATTGAATCTATTGGGATTCACAATACACCTTCCTCACTTTGATGCAATGCCTGCCATCCCTGCAACACAGTTAATTCTTTGCAACAAAATATCTTATGAATCTTTGGGATTATATGCATGGGCCTCAATATCTAATGCGAAGAGTCGTGTCATTTAGCCTTGTTAATCGATTCTATGTACCTATCATGCCCACATTTTGGACATATCTCTTGGTATGCATATTCACCTCTATATAGAATACAATCATTGGGACACGCATGATATGACATGTACTCAACACCCAACATTTTCAATATTTCCTTTGCCTCCTTGCAACTTCCAGGAAAGAAATTATCATTTAGAAGTGCCTTGTATTTTAATAACTTGTAGTTAGTGGGGAATATAAATGTACACTGTCATTTAACGTTCGTAAAATCGACCATTTTCAATTATCATTGTGTAACAAGATTCCTCAAAATATAATGTAGTTGATGGCTAGTTACCTCAACATTGCTGAGAAATTCATGTCGGACATGGCATACTTTGCTTTCAAGTTTTCCAGTAACATTGTTGCCCTGAACTATGTAGAATTTGACCTTCTAGGTTCAAATAGAGGTGTGGAATTTGTTGTTTTAAGGATTTCGAAGAAGATCCAATGGTATGAGCGTCATCCTCTAGCTCGTTTTCCTAGAATGTATGAAAGAAACAACATTGCACCCATGACACTCCTTTTTTGTAATAACTCATCCATACCAATTCTAATTCATTGCCTCCATTGCCAACATGTGAAGAACTACTATCACTGTAGGCATTCCTAATTGGTGAGGATGGACACAGTGGAAAATGAATAGGCGGTTGATTCAACCATGATTGGTATGCTTCCTCTCCAAGTTGCTCTCTTTTTTCATCCTTCTCTTGATTTGACATTGTACCTAGGTGCAACGAAAGATGGTAGGCAAGTCGCTCATCATCATAATATCGATTTAAAAATATTTAACATTACATCGATGATGTTAGTATGCACAATGCAATTGGTTTGATCTATTATTATACAAAACAATTATTACAGAAGCACAAGAATTATTTCCAATACAAAATTATAAGATGCAAACAATTTATAAAGCAAACGTTTAGATTGAGCGATAAGTTAACATCAATTCCACATTAAATATAGAAATTTAAAATTGAGCAACACATTTTCAAATTCAATTTATAAAACATAATTTCAAACTAAGCAATACATTAACATGGCTCCCATTTTAAATTGATAAATACAATTAATTAATGTTGTTTTGTCTGACGCCCCAATGGAACGTCTAAGGGTAATCCCAATGCGAGACGTCTCTGACTAGCGGTTGGTGATCTACGAAACTTGTAGTTTATCAACAACTCATCACTGGGAGACAAACTACGTATTGCATGCACAAAAAAAAATCTTGACGCTTTCCTTTTCATAAAGAACTCTTGGTAATTGAAGTGTTCCTCAAATGAACAATTTGCAGAAAATAAAGAGCACCTAGAACTATTTATGAACCCTGCAATATTTCCATGAGTGCGTGGACGACCATCTATATATAATAGGTTCTTCCTGTTAAAGTTTCCAGAAACATAACCATTCATGCACATACTATAAATGGAAATGATATGCTTGTATTTAACAATATTGAAGTAATCAGACCGACAATAGGTAGGACTGCAAAATGGCAGAAGTGCTATCGATTGTTTAAGAGGAGAAAGTACATGTTAAAGGATAAACAACCCAAGGTTTCAACATCAATATTAGACTTTGCAATCATAAAACACATACCACAAAAGGAGAATTTGGTCCCAACATTAGGCACATGTAGAGAAGACGACCAAGTTCCATACAAAGCGCGGTTGTAATGTCCCCGGTTTTGACCCCGTTTGCATGATATATATATTGTAATTGATCGTGGTAAGGAGCTCAAGTAAAAATCCCACCATTGATTTGGTTGTGTATGTTTCGGCAATAGAGGTAGTTGCCGATGGTATCTCGTGCTATTTGGCACATTATAATTCGGCATCATGTAAATACGCACATCAAATAAAATAAACCCACGACCAGCTACCGCAAGGCAACGTTAAAATGAAAAGGGCATGGTTCCAAAGGATAAGGGGTGGGGGATGTCAAACCTTGGTTATGGGAAAAATCCATGTTTTGTCACCTTGTGTGTTTGCCACCTTTTCCTTGTTTGATTTGCCTTGTCTCACCCAATCTCTTCAATGTCTTGTTTTGGGTAGTTGGGGTAGTTATTGCTGAAGTGGTGGTGGTTGTGACAGGCTGTCAGCCTTACCCACTTTCCCACTCCACCCACGACTGCCCATTCTTCTCCCTCACGCACTCTTCCCTGGCCTGTTCACTCTACCCACGATTTTGGCTGTTCATCTCCTCACGCAGACTTTCATCTTCACCCCACGAGTTGCTAAACACCCACGAACTGCAAAATCGCGTCCTTCCTGTTGATTGTTCATCCACGGACAAAAACAGAGCTGTTTTTCCTCACGCAGGGCCTCCATTGTCTGTTCTTTTCCTTGCTGGGTTGGATTGTTTACCCACGCACAGGTATTCTTCTGTTTGGGGCGCACATAGTGAGCTGAGAGCCATGCTCTTGCATCCACGACTGACTGTGAAGGGCCATTCACGTTTTTGGCTGTCTCACAGATTAATTGGGTCGTTTCCCCTGCTGTAAGTTGTGCTCACTGATAGATTTCGGGGCTGTAGTCTTACCCATGTTGTGAATGTAATTGCTGTTACGTTTGGGGGCCATTGTAAATTCGAGTGAGAGTCATTTTGGCCACGATAGGGCCAAGAATGACTCAGGAATTCGTTTTCCTTGTTTAAGCTGTGACAGCTAAGTAATTTCCTGAGTGCAATGGTTAGTCTTCGGACTGTGCTGGCTTGGCTTGTCTGTTGAAAGCCTGTGAAACCCAGCTGTGTTAGTTTGCTGTTTGTACCCCTTGGCTATGTCTAAGCCTGCAATTGACCCTTATTCCAAAGGAATCATGCCCAGCTCGGGGGTGGCAGTGTTACTGAGAGACTGATGAGCACGCTGGCCTATGGTTGGGTGGAACGTTGCAGCGACGTAGCTGGTTGCGGGTGAATTCTTCATCAAAAGATAAGTGCTGCTGTTACTTCATCTCTGTAATTTATATTGATGTTAAATGC
Organism: Pseudotsuga menziesii; assembly: GCA_001517045.1. NCBI lineage: Eukaryota > Viridiplantae > Streptophyta > Pinopsida > Pinales > Pinaceae > Pseudotsuga > Pseudotsuga menziesii. The sequence goes on from LPNX010250558.1 coordinate 614,581, forward strand.
TGGAATTTGTATGTTTGCTTCCGCTGATTGTTTGAAGGACTGTGCATCCTTGTATGATGAATTATGCCTATTGTTTAGGTTTTAATTTTAGCATTGATCTTCTCTGTTTTATGTTCATGGGCTGTTTTCCCGGATGTGTTGATGTTCGTCGCGCCCTCTTCGCCGGTTGAGGGACGGGGACGTGACAACAGTTGTAAGAAGTTTGATATTTACTTTGCAAATTCATAGGAAGGGATAAATCATCGCTACCCTCCAACAATTGGATGGACATCACTGTGTACTTGGACAATTTTACTCTCAACTCATGCAACTTTTTGGTATTCTAGTAGAGATGGGTTGGGTGAAATTCAAATCATACTTTGGATCACTAAAAATTTCAATTGACTGAACATAAGCAGAGGGGTTTGTTAATTTAGGATTATACATAGTTGTTTTGGCTTCCAAATGTTTCAAAAAAGAGCACAGGGAAGAGTTCTTGCGTGTCTTTTCTATATCATCTATTGGATTCTTTACTGCAATAGGGTGTATTATACCATCAACATTGGGTAATCTATCATTGGTGTAATGGGTGAGTGTGACATGCCGAGGGTTCTCCTTCAACCCTTGACATTTTGAACAACCAGAAACTATCGGGGTGTCATAAAATATTTAAAACTCACGACGAATTACCGTCGATGAAATAGGATTGTAGCTTGAATATGCCATGTTACAATTTGCAAGGTAAATCAACTTCCCATTTCCATCTACGAACCGCTTACAATATCTTGCTCCTGATAAGAGCTGACGACATTTTGGAACTACTGGAATGTCTTGTGCATTTGAACTCGAACATGAATCAAGATCCCGCAATAAATAATAAACTAATATAATTTCAGATTCACATGGATAAGTAACATACATTCAAAAAAAAATCAAAATATAAATAAAACCCGAGCTTACTACGTATGGAGAGGGAGAACTTGACGAACTTTGAACATGATGGAATGAGCCAGAATTTGAAGAATTATCCATTTGATACTACAATTTTTTCTCCTTGCATTTGATCCAAATAAAAAATCAATATACGTCTCTACAATACTATTTTTTTTCAAGAACTACATCCATTCTAACTTCCAATATCGTTTGGAAACTATTATGTAAGAACAATGTGAGTTTAAGCAACATATATATACTATGAAATATTGTAATTGGTGTCATTGAATAATAAAATAAAATTTAAGATGAATATATAGTTTTAAGTGGAACCACAAAATGCCAACATAATTTTTTTTTGGCGGTGCATTTATTCCAATATACACACACAGGTGCACTTAAACAGACTAAATGCACTGGTGCACTTAAATAGACTAAACACACCGGTGCAGAATAATGATAAATGCATTGTGAAAATAATCTCCACAAAATCTCCCTCAGGAGAAAATATCTGCTACATTTGGTAGCGGATATTTATACATGCATTATACATAATTATTCAAACCGGTGCATGTCATAAACACAACTGCACCGATGCGTTACATGTATAGGCACACCTATGAACGAGATTTTTTTCAACTAACAGGATGCCGTTCCGTAATAACAATAAACACATTGTGAAATATCCTCCGCAAAATCTCTCACAGTAGAAAATATTTGCTACACTTGGGAGCAGATATTTATACATGCATTTTTATAGTTGTTTTCATTCCGGTGTGTTTATTAAATACAAGTGCACCAATGTGCGTCATAAGTATACGTGCTCCAAGAGATCATATATTTTTAGTTTTGGTATATCGATGTGTCTTATGGATTAACACATCAGTGAGTCTTAGATATGGGTGCACCGAACTACTGAAAGTTCAAAGATTTTAAAAAATAACCTAAAAGCTATTTTTTCCCTTAACTAAAAAAATGGCAGCAATTTTAAGTTGAAAAAGTAATTCAAAAGTGCGTTTAAAAGAAAAAAACTAAACATTAATTCATTCTTTATTTTTCAAAAATTTCAGGGGAGAGATTTGGAATAAAGACTTACGCATAAGGTCTTTGGAGCAAGTGGATTATTCTGAAGCTCGAAATTTGTCAGGTAAGTTGAATGAGACAAAACCCTACATAGTAAAAAAATATTGTAAATATTATTGATGATCTTATTATCTTATTTAGAAAATAAAAACTTCATACATACCTTTAATTTTACAACCCTTCTCTTCTCCATGCTTCTTTTTGTTTGTTGTGGCTGCAAAATTTTAGATTAGGGCTTAAATCCCTCTACTATTTCGCAAAATTATGATGTCACCTTTTAGGGATTTTAGATTTGTTGAATTTGTGAATATATATATAGAGAGAGATTTTAGGGCAAGATGGGTTCATTATTTGGATAAAATATGTAACCATTCCGACGCTAATTTTAAAAAAAAATGAATGCATCAAATTCAGTGCATTTGGGTTTCCAAAACGAAATGGTGTGCATATTGTTATGGTGCACTGCTAGCAACATACACAACAAAAAGTTTTTTGTTTTTTGTTTTTCGGTTATCAGTGCATTTATACAAAAATAACACCGATAATGGCAGGAACTTCCCTTTTTTTATTTCCATAACGATAAATATTTTTCAGTTGTTCACGGTGCAGTTGTGTTGGTATAACACATTGAGACGACTATGTTGTATAAAATCATTGGTGCATCTATGTTCCTACACGCATCGGTGTGTCTATGTTTGTATATGCATCTATGCTTTTTATTTTATAAAACACACCGTTCTCAGAGTTATTTTCTATTTTGAAGGTCTATAATTTATTTGGATAATATATTGATAGCTTTTGTATTTAATGGTCCAAGCTGTTTATTGATAAAAATGCATGGTATGAGTTCATTGAATAAAAAATTTAGTCAATGTGGTAGAAGCACATCTAGGATTACAAAGAAGTCCAATGGTTATAATTAATTTTTGTATTTATTTGTTTTGTAAATTTCACTAATATGTATTCGTTAATGTGTGAAATACAGAGGAAAAAAATGAGGAAGCTCGATAATATTCTTACCAATCTAAGTCCAGAAGAGAATAAAGTGTTGATGGAAAAGTTGCAGAGGGATGAATCAAGTGAATAAAAAAGAAGTCAACATGAATGGTTTCTTTTAATTTGAGTAGTAATGTAGTTATGCTTATTCACTAATATGTTTCAAATAATCTAATACACATGTTGAATGTTATGCAGGGACCTAACAACAACAGAAGTCAATGTCATCATAATATTTTTTATTTTTATTTTTAATTTTTAATTTTTATTTTTAATTTTTAATTTTTATGGAAGATGCAAATGATGATCAATTGGTCCTTAGCTCACTTGGAATGGGGAAAAATAATTTTATAATAATATGAGGGATATAGTGGAAAGAACATACATACAAAATTTTCACTTACAATACAGAAACTAATCAAATGATTTGAAAAGTTAGATCATATGTAAACTACAAGAGGCGTTCCCAGAGCAATGGTCAATGAGACCTGTAAGAATTGCAATAGAAAAAACATACAACAACAAAAAAATCATTGAAAATGTAATATTCCTAAAAATGTTTATGTAGAAGTAATATGCATGTTTAAATACTACAAAACGTCATTCCTTCTATAATTTTAATTCTGCTACATTATTTATTTTTCATATCAACATAACAGTTGTTTAATGTAGTCATTTTACATTTCCAGGAAGATTATGGAAATCCAAAAGGATGAACGAGGTGATATGCGAAATGTTCTAGTAGGGGTGTCAAAAAAAATGTACAAGAAGATGGTCAAGGAAATAGACATAATTGCATCGTAAGAGGATCCATCTCAACAACAACGTGCTTCAAATGTACGAAATCATTGATTCTTAGGATTATGTAAATATCATTAATTAATTCATCATTAAATATTCATTTCAATTGTTTTTTTAATGCATAAAAGAAAACAAAATTGAAGCTAATCAACACACAAAATAGGACAGGAAGGAAGAAAAGGGTTGATAGCAAAGTTTCTAAATATTTGTGATTTCCTTAAAGAAATGAAGATTTCGTAGTGGTTGTGATTTGTATATTTGATTTTTTTTGTTTTCACTGTCAATCCTTGGATGTATTCAAACAAGTGTTCACATATAGAGAAGAACCATTAGATGAATTGATTGGCATTAGGTTGAGCAAGGGTTGTGAGTATATGTTGGTGTATCAAAAATTAATTGTGGATTTTGCAAGTATCTATATTTTTTACTTCTATCATTTTATAATTAAAAAAATCCTTTATATTAAATCTATAATTAATTGTGACGAGGCATTAAACTTGCAGGAAACAAAGCATGGAGTGGATCCAATAGAAGACTTGTTGATGGATGACATGAGGCATGGTTTTGAAATAATGTGTATCATTCATGACTAAGTTATTACTATGCAGGTGCATCGCTTTTCAATTTACATTCATGTATACTAGCTATTTTATTTCTCATTATTTCTGGTAATGTAGATACAATATGTACACTTTATTTGTATGTTTGCAGATGGAAGTTGAAGAAGAGGAAAAAAATCGAGCCAATCAACAAAACATTCGAAAAAATAACCCAAGTCACGCAAGTGGCTTTAGCACCGATAGCAGTTCCATTGAATAATGACAATCTATATCTAATTTTGATGTTAATGCAAGATGTTGTAACTTGTATAATTTGAAATAACTATCTGTGAAAATCAGACATTTTGTATAATAATGTATTAGACATACTGTCCGAATTGAAAAACAACGGGTTACCAATAAGTGTAACAATTACATGCATGTTGACATTTTGATTATTGTTATCTCTATGTTTTCCTATTTTGTATGACAAAGGTAGCGTTATTGATGTACAATAAAATAAACTTTTTTATTCAATTGCATTATTCAATGTTATTGTCAAATGTTACATTGGTAATTAAATGTATGGATGATTAAATATTACAATTGATGTTTGCATCTATGCTATTTCAATTGCAGATAACTAATGTAATATCTCTCTCTCTCTCTCTCTCTCTCTCTATATATATATATATATATATATATATTTCAGTACAATGTCAGTAGACATTGTTCAAAGAATCATATGCGGTGATTTTGATAATTAATGTTGTTTTGGTGCCTTTCCCCAATCACTAATAAAACTCACAAACACAATGATTGAAATTGATATATTTTTCTGCAATTTCAACAACCACTATTTGAAGAATCATATTCAATGCTTTTGGTAATCGATGACGCACCAATGCGTCTACCATAATTAGGAGAATTGATGTGTCTACCCTATTTATGTGTATCGGTAGCCCCTAACAATTTATAAGCACCAGTGTGGTTATGTTAATTATACACAATTGAATTTTAAAATAAATATAGGCTTACTTGCCAGAAGGTGTCACCGTGTGTTTTCATCTGTTTTAATGCGTATCATTGGTTTATATGTATCGATGCATATCATTAGTTTATAGGTACCTGTGCATACCATTGGTTAATAGACACCGATGCACTCATATTAAATGAATGTGTTGAGAAAATTCAAAAAATAAATTTTTAATGGTGCGTATGATGTGACTAATCACATTGGTGCATTTGTTGTGTTAGAAGCATTAGTGTGTATAATTGATACACGAGCATCGATACAACATTGAAATTCTATTATTTTTGATGCTCTTTATCTCTGCATGCACCGATGCATATATCATACCATGTATAGCACTGGTGCATTGTGTTATGAAACGTACCAGTGCACTTAGTTTAAAAAAATGCACCGCTGAAAAAACATCCGCTAAAAAAACTGGCCGTTGATATTTCTAGTTATAACATTGACTTGTTACGACCTCTGTTAAAACATCCGCTACCATTGGCGGAGGTTGTAGAGGAGGTGTTTTTTTTTCCAATCTCGTAACACTAAAAGCCTCCTCTATGACCTCCGCTACAAGCTCTCTTCCTTGTACTGATATATCAAAAATAGTTGGTAGATAATGCATGGATAACTGGTAGCTTATGCATGGATAAAGAGCAATAACACATAACCTGTTTAACCAGAAAAATATTTGTGATAACTAGTAGTTGAGGCATATACAAAGGGTGATTACAAATGTGCATGGAGAAAAAAATACCATATAACTTGTTCACGACACTTAACTTGTTGCTTATCGATGTTCACCGACCACAAGTTAGGTGGTTATTCTAGTCATAAAGTGGTAGAGTTGTGGTCATTAAGTCAAGAATGGATGGACACTTCTAATTTTCAAACAATATCCTACATCTTAATAGGTGGTGGAAGCTTGACAAATAATATTTTTGAAACATCTCTTTATTTTATCTTCATGACAAGGGGTTTGTTTGTGTGAATGAAATAGTTTATCAAAATCACCAAAAAATTCAAACTTACCCCAATCATTATTTGTGCCTTTAAAAAATTAGATCATCAATCTAAATTGTTTTATTTCCACAAAATATAATGTAGACATAAATTTATTTAAATGGAACCATCTATAAGGACATAAAATATCAACTACCCACTGACATATATTAGAATGCAAACATATGATATGGCATGTGGTTGGACAATACATATAATATAATAATTATATGAGTTTCAAACTTGGAGCTCTAGTAAGCATCATCTACTCTCAATGGGAGTTGGAGGCACTTGATATTGTAACATGTGGGTTATAAGTAATCACTCCAATCAATGGATAAATGATGTAATTAAGTTGTGATAAGATTGCCATATTAGCAAAGTAATTTAATTATGGATATATAGATGGAGAAGTTATCATGTTATTGATCCAAATTACAAGTATTGATCAAAATTTTGTATTTTCATATTTGCAATATAATAATTATATTTTTGTAGCATTTTTATTTTGGTTATTGGGGAGTTACAAATGTTAATGTAATTATAACTTCAGAAGATATTCACTTGTATATTTCATATTGTATTTCATTGTACCTCGACGGAGATGTTTGTTCCTCCAATCGGGAGAGTCATAAATGTAATTAAGTCATGTAAAGTCATTGAAGTTAACCCTCCATTGTATGTCGGGGCATTAGACCCCTCATATAAGTTATATTAGGGTTATTAGACTCTCTTATAGAAGTTGGCCATGTAGGGAAAATGTAAAGTGGAAAAAGGTATAAATAGAGAGTGTGACTCTCTATTTTAATACACACACTCACTCATCAATAGTGCATGAGAGAGAGAGAGGACTAGCTCGCACAAGTGATAGAGAGAGCAATTGTCGAAGAACATATTTATACTTTTGGCATTTACTTTTGCTACTAGTGCTCATTCTATCCCCGAGGAAGTTGCGAGGTTTTATCCTTTATGGTTTCCCCGAGGAAAATCTTTGTGTCTCTTGTCTCTCGTGATTATTGTTGTGCATGTTATTCTTTGAGGTAAGATCCTAGATCATATTTATTAAACTGTAAAAATCTAACATGGTATCAAAGCTAACCTGAGAAGAAGACATTGTGCAGCTGCAGAATATAGGGCTTCTTAATTTTTTGGTTTCTCTCCACAGATCATCAAGGAAAGGAGGCTAGGCTAACTCTCCTTTGAAGGGCACATCTTCTTGTCGAAGCAAAATTTGATTCCAGGATTTTTAGTTTTTGGCCTGTCATTGTTGCGGGAAATTAGGGATTTTCACATAAGTGGAATTTTTGAGTGAGCCCAACATAGGATTGTTCTCCTCCTCAAAATATAAATTTAGAGACCAAGATCAAAATTTTTTGTTGGGTAAAACTCCGGGAAATTCAAACCCTACTTTGATCCCGGACCAGAAAACCAACACTACAGAAGACCGGCTCCAGATCTAGTCCAAGAATCTCAAAGTGGTAAGGTCTAAATATTCTGTATTGCCCTTTGAGGTTCTCATTAAATATTTCTCATCACACCAAGCTTGATGATAAGCTTGAAGGAGCTGATAACTTCCGAGCATGGAAGTATATGATTTCACTCTTTCTTGAAGAAAATGAATAGAACACATACATAAGTGGAGAGGTTCTAGTTCCATAGGAAGATGAAGCTAAAGCCTTACACAAGAAGAACCTGGTCAAGGACAAGAGGATTATTGCTAATTCTATCAAGGATCACCTTGTACCACATATGTCTTCCTTAAATTCACCTAAAGAGATGCTTGATTCCTTGACCAAGCTATTTGAAGGAAAGAATATAAATCAGAAGATGACTTTGCGAAATCAATTGAAGAATGTAAAGATCCAGAATGTAGAGACCATACAGTCATACTTTACAAGGGCCTCTCAAATTAAATAAAAACTTGAAGTTGTAGAAGAAGATGTAGAGAATGGAGAAGTTGAGATGACCACCTTGAATGGTCTCCCTAGGTCATGGGGCTCCTTTATTCAAGGAATTTGTGCTAGAAGAAAGTTAATCACTTTTAGTAGATTGTGGGAGGAATTCTCACAAGAAGAGGCTTGAATCATAGCTCTAGAAGAAAAGATGGGAAATGAAGATCAATCTCTCCCAACACACACCAAAAATAACAAAAGGGAGAACTCTCATCACAAGAAAGGAAGGCATCACCACCAGAATCAGAAAGATAACCCTAGAAGACCTAGGTGAGATCTATCTAATGTTAGATGCTATACATGTGATGATAAGGGACACCTCTCTAGAGATTGTACTAGAAATAAAGGCGTCTCTCACAAGAAGAAGAACAAAAAAAGAAGACATCATGCTCACACTGTAGAGTATGATGAACCTCCCAGGAACAAAGCTAGAGAAGAAAGTGAATATTCTTCAAGCGACGAAGAGTATGTTTTGATTTTTTCCCTCAAAAGAACTATTACACATGGAAGTAGTGATTGGCTCATAGATAGTGGGGCTGCCAAACATATGACATGATTTAAGGAATCCTTCATGAACCTATCCGAGCATGAGTCACCCCACAAAGTGAAACTTGGGGATGACCACCAGTATCCTATAAAAGGAAGTGGTGAAGCCTCCTATAAGCTAGATTCTGGAAATTCTATGAGGATGAAAGGTGTCTTGTTTGTACTAGGACTAAAGAATAATCTTCTCTCCATATCTGCATTGGATGCAAAAGGTATGAGGGTTGCATTTGTAGATGGCCAAATTCTTATGTGGCCAAAGGGAAAGACCATAGATGATGTAGTAGTGATTGGAGAGCAAGAGGGATGCTAATACAAATTAAAGGGCCAACCAGAACAAGACTTGGTCCATGACTCAGTAGAGCCAAATGAGATTTGGAATAGAAGGCTTGCACATGTGCACTAACACTTGCAAGCAAAGCTGTTGAAGGTCTTCCAGAAATATAGGAAAAGAATGAAGGCATTTGCAAAGGATGTGCGAAGGGAAAGAACACAAAGAAGACATTTCCAAGTAGAGAGAGCAAGGAAAAAGGAATCTTGGAAATCATCCACTCTGATGTCATCCAATTCATTGAGTGGGTATGTATATTATGTTTCTTTCATTGATGATTTTTATAGGAAGACATGGATATATTTCTTGAAGAGCAAGGATGAAGTATTAAGTAAGTTCAAGGAATTCAAAGCCTTGATCGAGAACCACATAGAGAAGAAAATCAAGACCTTTCAATCAGACAATGGCGAAGAATTCACATCAAAATAATTCAAGGAATTATGCAGAGAGTCTAGGATTAAGAGGGAGTTAACCACTCCATACAATCCACAACAAAACAGAATTGTAGAAAGGAAGAATAGAACAATTATGGAAGCAACAAGGTAAATGCTTCATGATCAGGATCTTCCGATGCATCTATGGGCAGAAGCTGCAAGAAAAACCGTGTATGTACAGAATTGTACTCCACACAAAGTACTGGACAACAAAATATGAGAAGAAACTTTCTCCGGCAAGAAACCATAAGTCATATATCTCAGGATATTTGTCTTCCCAGTGTACATACACATTCCAAAGGAGAAAATAACGAAGTTAGACCCTTTAGGAAAGAAGGGCATATTTGTGGGATATATTGAAAACTTGAAGGCCTATAGAATATACTTTCCAGGATACGAGAAGATTGATATCAGTAGGGATGTGACATTTGACGAAGACTTAGCTTACAAAAAATCCATAAAACTACCTATTGAAGACATTGAAGAACCAGAAGTACCCAGGATCCGAGATACAACAATGAATGAAGCAACTCTAGAAGAAGACTGAGAAATAAAAGAACCTCAGGAACCTGTAGATCCACCCTATGAGAAGAATTCTTACAAGAGGAAACCATCATGGGTGCAAGAGGCTATCTTAGTTGCAGAGAGATATGGTGCTCCAGAAGGAATACACAAAGAAAGGAAGAGACCTAGGCCATACCCCAGTTATATAGCCCTGATGTGTGACATCATTGACAAAGAACCTTCCAACTACGAGGAAGCAGCTGAGAAGAAAGAATGGAAGGATGCCATGATCGAAGAATACCATTCGATCATGAAGAATGATGTGTGGGATGTGGTCCCGAGACCAATATGGAAGTATGTTGTGGCTTCCAAGTGTATCTACATGATTAAGCATGCTGTAGATGGAAACATAGAGAAACACACGACGAGATTTGTGGCACATGGATTCTCCTAGAAGGAAGGGATAGATTATGAAGAAACATTTTCACCTATATCTAGATACATTTCCATCAGATCAGTTCTTGCTTTGGCTATAGTGATGAAATGGAAGATACACCAGATGGATGTCAAGACAACGTTCTTGAATGGTGTAGTGGAAGAGGAAGTGTATGTGGAGCAGTGACTCGAATTTGAGACACATGTGTGCAAATTGAATAATGACTCGTACGATTTGAAACAGGAACCCAGGACTTGGTATGCCAGGATTGAGAGCTTCCTGACTAGTTTGGGCTTTACCAAGAGTAAAGCAGATTCAAAACTTTACTACAAGGTTGAGGAAGGGAACCCAGCGATACTTCTACTATATGTAGATGACTTGTTTGTGAGATGTGAGGATGGGTTGATTGTTGACATGAAGAGGAATATTTCTACCAAGTTGAAGATGAAGGAATTGGGTATGATGCACTACTTTCTAGGCATGGAGGTGTGGAAGAGTGCGGATGGAATTTTACTTGGACAAGGGAAGTATGTAGTGGATATCCTGAAGAGGTTCAGGATGATGGACTACAAGGCCATTGCCACACCTATGGCATCGAACTTGAAGCTATTGAGTGATGCTTCATCAGAGTCGGTTGATGCCATGATGTATCATTAGATGATTGGATCCTTGATGTACCTGATGAATATAAGACCAAATATTTGCTTTTCTGTGAACACATTGATCCATTTATTGATGGATCCAAGACATGTCCACCTGATTTCCGCAAAGCATATTCTGTGGTACCTGAAGGGTACAGTTGATTAGGGGATCAAGTGTGATGTGAATAAGAAGATTAACCTGGAGAGTTATGTGGATTTGTATTGGGAAGGAAGTGCCATTGATAGGAAGAGCACTTCGAGGTGCTACTTCAGTATGGGATCAAGTGTGATCTCTTGGTTTAGCAGGAAGCAGTCCTACATGGCACTAAGTACAACTGAAGCAGAGTATGTCACAGCTTGTTTAGTTAGTTGTGAGGCAATATGGATGCGGAAGCTACTGTATGATTCATTTGATCTCTAGTTGGATGATACTTATATATATTGCAACAACTAGAGTTATGTGAAGTTTTATGAGAACCCGGTGTTCCATGACAAGTAAAAGCACATCGAGATCAAGTGTCACTATATCATGGATATGGTGTAGAGAGGAGTATTGAAGCTCTAGTATATTGCGATGAATGAGCATATAGCCAATGTATTGACCAAACCGATATCTAGAGTGAAGTTTGAATACTTCAGAGAGAAGCTTGGTGTACTTCAGATCGAGGTTCATTCCAAGGGGAAGTGATGAGTTCGGAAGACGCAGATATGCATGGGATTTTCCAACATGGTGGTAGGTTGGTCCTCCCATGATCATTGATGTAATTGTTGGGATTTTCCGACATGGTGGTAGGTTGGTCCTCCCATGGTCGTTGATGTAATTACCAAGATTTTTCAACATGGTGGTAGGTTGGTCCTCCCATGGTCATTGATGTAAATGCTGAAGCTTTTTTGACATGGTGGTAGGTTGGTCCTCCCATGGTCGTTGATGTAATTTTTGAGTATTTTCCAGGATGGTGGTAGGTTTGTCCTCCCATGCCGGTGGATGTAAGTTTTGTGTTATGTGCATCTGGTTGTGCTTTGTGTGACAATGAGATGATCTGAAGATGATGAGGTAACATTAGGATCCTACACGTTTTGCAAGAGGCATATAATAAGTCCTTATATGTACCTACTTAATGGCTTGTTTGCAGAGATGATGAATACCTACATGGAGTCTAGGCCTACATCCAACATGAAAAAGGGTTGGCTATGTATAACTTCGTATGAAAAGTAGATTTGAGAGATAACACCATTTGTTCGAGATGATGAGATAACAACAACAATGACAATGATGATCCAATGACGAAGAATTTTGCCGATGAACTGTGTCAAAAGAATACCTTCCTAGTTAAGAGGGAATGTTAATGTAATTGTAACTTTGGAAGATATTCACTTGTATATTTCATATTGTATTTCATTCTACCTCGATGAATATGTTTGTTCCTTCGATCAGGAGAGTCATTGATGTAATTAATTCCTGTAAAGTCATTGAGGTTAACCCTCCATTTTATGTTGGGGCATTAGACCCCTCAGTTAAGTTATATTAGGGTTATTAGACTCTCCTAGAGAAGTCAGCCCTGCAGGGAAAATGTCAAGTGGAAAAAAGGTATAAATAGAGATTACGAATCTCTATTTTAATACACACACTCACTCATCAATAGCGCATGAGAGAGTGAGGACTAGCTTCAATAAGTGAGAGAGAGTAGCTGTCGAAGATCATCTTTATACTTTTCGGTTTTAATTTTTCCACTGGTGCTCATTCTATCTCCGAGGAAGTTGCAGGGTTTTCTCCTTTATGGTTTCCCCGAGGAAAATCTTAGTGTCTCTTGTCTCTTGTGATTATTGCTATGCATGTTATTCTCTCAGATAAGATCCTAGATCATATTGATTAAACTGTAAAATTATAACAACAAACTCTAGTTATACAATAACATGGTAAAACCCTATTTTAACATAAATAAACAAGAATTGAACTATGCACCTTCTTCAAACTAGATCAATACTTTTACAAATTCACCATGTGATAATTTCTTGTAATATTTAAAACAAATAAATAAAATGCCAATAACAAACATAATTAGATGAGGGGAAATGGGGTTGATTTATTTCTAAACAAAGTTGTTTGTTTGTAATGCATCGTCTTTCTATCACTCATTGATTATTGAATCACCTCCCAAAGATAGCACCTCTGTTAGCTTTGTTACAACTATAATGTGTTTCATTGAAACTATTTTAATTTGTATTTCATAAAACACAAGGATGCAACGATTATGCATAAAGAAGAGCATAAAACCTTCATTCCAAAATTCAAATACCAACTAAGATAATCCCAAGCATTATCTAGTAATACACAAGAAAAGAGGGGACAACCCTTAACATGAAATCTAGAGAGATTGTGAACAAAAGCAACTTATAAATTAATTGATTCTTGAGGCCCAACCAATAGTGTGCATCCAATGACCACTAAACATATTTTCATATATTACATGGGGATTCTAATGAAATCATTGAAATAACCATTAATTGTTTAATGATCTAGGTGGAAATCGATGGCCACCCACCTCTTCCATTAACTCATAATGGTTCTCCATCTCCTTGGAAATTTTATATGCTTTTTCTTGTCCCAAACTTCTAGGGTCGTTTTGAGGCCCCAAGCATATCAAATCTACAATTCCTGTATGTGACACATCAATAACGTTGTAGAGAATGATCTCTTATAAACCATTTTCTTCTTTAAGAAGGGGAAAAATATCAAATAAAAGTTTGGAACTTTTACCCTAACAAACTGCATATATGAATGACAACAGAGTTGATAAGATATTTGTGTATTGTTAAGCTGGACCTGATCATCATTACTACTAGACTCCATTTCACCATCACTCCAAGAATCATTTTTAGAAATTTTACATAATTGTCACTACTTTCTTCATTGTATAGATAATTCTTCATTTGTTGTAATTTTTCTCATCTAAAATCCTCTTTTGCAAGTATTCAGAAGGCTTCTTCCACAAATTCTAGAGGCAACACCTTCCATTCTTTATGTGGAAAAGGATTAGGGTCTGTACTGGACATGATTAAATTTATAGAAAGTTATGATCTTCAACCCTGACAAGATTCCCAAATGGGCTACAAAAGTTAAATATGGGATCTCTGAATTGGAAATCAACACTAAAAAAACAATCTACATCTATAGGCATAACATAAATGCTACAGTAACATTTAGAAGGAATATTTGATTTCTTTTCACCTTGGAACCAGGGTTATGGCATTGCATACATAGCAAAATTAAATCTTTTGACTCCTATATGATCTGAAATATGGAATAAGGTTCGATATGATATGAAATTGTACAACTAAAATTAGAAAATAGAAAAGAAATGATACAAACCTTATAAAAATATATAAATGAAACACAAATTTATTTACAACAATTACATTCATTAAATTCATGAAACATGGGTGAATGTCCTCAGAATCTCAAACAAAAATACAAGTAGATCATGAGAAGATGCCCAAACGAGATACACTGGTTAAACATGGGATCTTTGAATTGGAAATTGACACCAAAAAAAGAAATCTAGCTCTATAAACAAAGTAAAAATGCTACACTAACCTTTAGTATGAATATTTGATTGCTTTTCTCCTTGAAACCAAGGTTATGACATTTCATACACAACAAATTTAATCTTCGAAACCCTATATGATATGAAATATGGAATCACACCCCATATGATATGAAATTGTACAACAAAAAATAGAAAAGAAATGATACAAGCCTTATAAAAATATATAAATGAAACAAAAAGGGATTTTCAACAATTACATTCATTAAACTTGATGAAACATGGGTAAAGTTCCTCATAATCTTAAACATAAATACAACCGGACCATGACAAGATGTCCAAACGGGATACATAGGTTAAACATGGGATCTCTGAATTGGAAATCAACAATGAAAAAAGAAATCTAGCTCTATAGGCATGTAACTAACCTTAAGTAAGAATCTTTGTTTTCTTTTCTCCTTGCAACCGCAGTTATCATATTGTGTACACAACAAAATTAAATCTTATGAACCCTTTATGATCTAAAATCTCAAATCACGTCTAATATGATTTGACATTGTACAATAGAAATTAGAAAATAAATGATACAAGCCCTATAAAAATATATAAATGAAAAAAGGGATTTTCAACAATTACATTCATTAATTTTCATGAAACCTGGGTAATGGTCGTCAAAATATCAAACAAAAATACAACCAGATCATGACAAGATGCACAAATGGGCTATACAGGTTCCATAGGCTATCTTTAAATTGGAAATCAACATGGAAAAAAATAATCTACCTCTATAGGCATAATATAAATGCTACACTAACCTTTAGTAAGAATATTTGATTTCTTTTCTCATTGAAATGAGGGTTATGACATTGCATACACAACAAAATTAAATCTTATGAGTCCTATATGATCTGAAATCTAGAATCACATCCGATATAATATGAAATTGTACAACATAAATTAGAAAAGAAATGATACAAGCCTTATCAAAATATATAAATTAAACAAAAAGATATTTAATCAATTACCCTCATTAAACTTCATGAAACCTGGGTAAAGGTCCTCATAATATCAAGTAGAAATACAACCAGGTCTAAACAAAAATTATACCCTTGAGATAAAAAAAAATAAAAAACTTATCTTACCAGTCGATCGCCGTCATCCATTATCTTTATTAAGAAATTTTCCATGTAATCCGATTTGGTTTGATTTGGAATCATGACCAATAGGATTTGACGAGTTAATTTTTTTATGTACATGATCCAACCTAGGGTTCACAGGGTTCTCTTGCTATTTTTCTCGAGAGGGACCTGGTATGTTAATAGGGTTATCTTACAATGTTTGTGAGTGAGGTCAACCAAGGTAGATGACCTAGTTTGATTAGAGGTTTTGGGTAAAATCAAAATAGGGAAAAAAGGGGAAAATTTTCTAATTGTTATTGGTGTGCATGAAAAATTAAAAATTGTTAGCTAACAACACATCGCTATACATGAAAAATTGTTAACCACACCAATTTACCTCACATTGTTTTGCGTGTAATTGAAAAATATTTCTGATGGAGTTCTGAGTTTGACTAGTTAAGTGATTAACAATGCTAATTGAATTTTGATTAAATTCTAATCCATTTCTGATTTAGGATACATTTAGTGGATGGTTGTTTCTTGTAGGTTTATTAGTACACCAACATGTATTTATATTTACACCGACAGGTGTTTATATCTTATAATTTGGGGTAAACTAGAGCCTATGCTTTTTCTAGATTACACTAAGATGACACAAGTGTATTGTCCATATTGATTTTATGGCAGTCATTCCAAATTCGAAATAAATAATTATAAAAAAAAGAGAAAATAAAAAATAATTGGTATTTATTCATAGATAACTAGTAGTTGATGCATGAATAACTCATACATGATGCATGGATAATAGGGATTTCATACAACTATGCATGGAGAACAACTAATTTGTTGGTGACACTTTACTTTTGATCTATTGGTGTTTAGTAGCCCACAAGTTAAGTGGTTGTGCTAGTATAGAGTTTGGGATGGAGTAGTAAGTATGATTTTTCTGGATTGCAGGAGGATGAGACAAGTGTACTAAATTATAGATTGATTTTATAGGCGTCATTCCAAATTTGAAATAAATAATTATAATAGAATAATAATAATAATAATAATAATAATAATAATAATAATTGGTAGCTAATGCATGGATAACTTGTAGTTAATGCATGGATAAAGAGAAGTAACACATAACCTGTTTAATTAGAAGAAGGGTGGTGATACCATGTAGATGAGACATATACAACAAGTAATTACAACTGTGCATGGAGAACAAGTAACATATAATTTGTTCATGGCACTTAACTTGTTTCCTATCAATTTTCACCAACCATAAGTTAGGTGATTGTGCTAGTTGTAAAGTGGTAGAGTTGTGGTCATTAAGTCAAACTTGGCTAGACACTTCCAATTTTCAAACAATATCCTCATCTTAATAGGTGTTGGATGCTTGACAATTAATATTTTTGAAACATCTCTTTGGTTGACTGTCATGGCAAGGGGCTTGTTTGTGTGAATGGCATAGTTAATCAAAATCACCCAAAAACTTCCAACTTATCCCAATCATTATTTGTTCCTTTAAAGAAATCAATCATCAATCTAAATCATTTTATTTCCACAAAATATAATGCGGACATAAATTTATTTAAATGGAACCATCTATGAGGACATAAAAATATCAAGTACCCACTAACATATATTAGAATGAAGACATATGATATGACATGTGGTTGGAAAAGACATATAATATAATTATATTATTAGTTTCCAACTTGGAGCTCTAGTAAGCATCATCTACTCTCAATGGGAGTTGGAGGCACTTGACATTATAACATGTGGATTATAAGTAAACACTCCAATCAATGGATCAAGGATGTAATCAGGTTGTGCTGAGATCAACATGTTAACATAGTATTTTAATTATGGAGATATAGATGGACACGTTATGTTTTCATTGATCAAAATTGTAAGTTTTGATAAAAATTTCTTATTTTCATATTTGCAATATAATAATTTAATTTTTATAGTATTTTTATTTTGATTATTGGGGAGTTACAAAATCTGGTTATACAATAACATGGTACAACCCTATTTTAAAATAAATAAACAAGAATTGAACCATTAACCTTCTTCAAGCTAGATTAATACTTTTACATATTCACCATGTGATAATTTCTTGTAATATTTAAAACAAATAAATACACTGCCAATAACAAGCATACATAGATGAGGGGAAACAGGGTTGATTTATCGCTAAACAAAGTTGTTTGTTTTTAATGGCTTGTCTTTATGTCACTCATTGATTATTGAGTCACCTCCCAAAGATAACATCTTTGTTAGCTTTGTTACAATTATAATGTGTTTTATTGAAACTATTGTAATTTGTATTTCAAAGAACACAAGGATGCAACCATTATGCATGAAGAAGAGTATAAACCTTAATTCCAAAATTCAAACAACAACTAAAATAATCCCAAGCATTAGCTAGTAATACACAAGAAAGGAGGGGCCAACTCTTAACGTGAAATCTAGAGAGATTGTGAACAAATGCAACTTACTAGATTAATTGATTCTTGAGGCCCAACCGATCATGTGCATCCAATTACCACCAAAAATATTTGCATATATTCCATGGGGATTCTAATAAAATCATTGAAAGAACCATTGCTCTTTTAATGATCCAGGTGGATATCAATGGTCACCCACCTCTTCCACTAATTCGCAATGGTTCTCCACCTCCTTGTCAATTTTATACGTTTTTTCGTGTCCCAAAATTCTAGGGCCGTTTTGAGGTCCTAAACAGTTCTGGAATGGTTGAAAAACTCCTTGTACCTCCTTAAAGTTGTTCTTCTCTTCGATATATTTTGAACGAGCTATCGTGCACCCCAAATAGAGTTTGTATGTGGAAGTTGCACCCCCATGAAGTTGATGTGTCAACTAGACTCCTTGGGGTCCACACTGCTTTTGTCACTTCATATCCCATGGTTAGGGTTTTGGATCATTAATTTTTCTTTGCCGATTAGGGTTTCACACTTTATGTTAAAAAGCAGATCGAAATCTTGTAATGGGAATCTAGTAAATGAGCACAACCAACACATGTCTCTTCAGAGATACATGCCACTATTCTAGCTAGTTGTATTGCTTTGCAATTCATTCATTAATATAATCTGGGTTTTATTGTACTATTGTGCTCTCTACAACATATTTGTGTTTTTTTTTTCATTTTATATATCTCCTCTCACTTCATTCTCCAAATAATCCATATTAGAGGTATTAGATCAATCTATTCTTTATTATTTCTTGGTGCGTGTCCTTGACGAGATCCAGGTATTGAGAGTTGGGTCTCAAACTTATTGAACTTGGGGAAATCCACCATTGTTAGGACAAGAAGCCTCACATGGTGGAATAAAATAGATATGACAGAGCATGATATCATATTAAGTTGTTGCTTGAGTAAGTCCTTACACGATAGATGAATGAGATGATGGATAATTTCGCCTAGCTCCTTCGTCAACTACCAACAGTGGCGGAGGAACCTTTAACTAGTAGTCATTTCATAGGTGTAATCCTGTTCAAGCTACAAGATAAATTTGGCATTCCTTTATTTGAAGGTAGGATAGATGTAAATTATTTGGATAAATGGTTAAATATGTTAGAGAGTTATTACTTGGATCAAAAATTTTTGATAGCGAAAAAATCACCTTTGTACTCCTTAAGTCCCTCCCGCATGTCAAATATTGGTGGGCCGATACTATGAGAGGAATTCCAAATATAAGTCTACAACATGTAGGACAAAACCCAGTTGGGAAACATTTTTTTAATGCATTTAAGAAGGAATTATACCTTTTCTAAAACTATGATAACCAGTACACGAGATGGACACCTTTGCGTTAAGAGAGAGACTAGTTGGTGCCAGAGTTCACCAAAATATTCCAAACCTTGATCTCAAAGCTAGGTATCAAAGAATTTGAATGATACTTGGTCCTTAAGTGTCATAGTATCCTACATAGGTACATCCAAATAGATATGGTTTTCCTATACATTTCCTCACTCAGAGCCGCTTATCGGTATGCTGTCAAAATTAAGAAGAAACATAAGGAGGAGTTTGGGTCTGCAAGTCAACCACAACAAAAGTAAAATAAAGGTGTCTGTAGATCATAGAATAAAGGACAAAGTAAGGATATCCAAACTCATGAAAACCAATCCAATATGCAAACAAAGAAGGGTAACATGAAGTTGAAGAGTGACAATGGAAAGTGGTGTAAGTTCCACAAAAGTCCCTAGCACAACACATATGAACGCTGATCGAAACAATCATTGTTGGTTGAGATGAAATTATCGGAGCCAATATATGGCTTGTACTCTGATTCAGATCGAGATAAAGGAAATTGAATCATTGGTGTGGAACCCAGTGCCACCTTGCGACTATAAATATCCAACTAGAAGAGCCATAGGAGCCAAAGGAAGGGGGTGACTCTTCCATTCATGGATGTGGATAAAGGGGTCTATACTACATTTCACTATTGATGGTAGTATCCAAAAGAACTTGATCTCAGTCAAAGTCATGAAGTAGTTGAAGTTGTTGACATCACCACACCTGCAACCATACACCATCGATTGTTTGGGATAGGGAAAAGACATCCATGTCAGTCAACGATGCCACCTATATTATGGCATAAATATATTTAAGGATGATGTGATGTGTGGCATTTACCCACTTGAATTTTATGATATTATTTTAGGACAACCCTATATATGGAAACACCATTTTTTTTATGAGTCAAGGTCCTATAGTGTCATTGTTACTTTGGGAGGCCAACTCTATAGGATACCCAAGGTACCTCTGACTACTACAGTGTCCTTGGTCTCAACATATTAGTTTTGGAAGGTAATAAATAAAACTAGGAAATTTGTCCTCTTCATGCAATTAGTAGAAGGAATATCGAAGGTCACTACAACTTCCACAACCTCAATGCAAGGTCTCTCTACACAACAAAAGAGAGTGAATAAAATTGTAGAGGAATAAAGAGATATATTTTCCTTTCCTAAAGGGGTGCATCTACACTGACAGGTCAAACATTCGATTGATCTGATACTTGGTGCTCCTCTACCTTATGGCCTAATATACATATTCTTTCTTCTATATAATTATGAAATAAAATGTCAAATTTAAGAGCTTATCTAAACTACCGCACTTGTTCGAGCTTGTCACCCTATAGGATCCCAATTGTGTTGGTGTAGAAGAAGGATGGGGCATGGAGATTCTATATTGGTTACAGATCCTTGAAATAAATCACCATCAAGAAGTCAATGCCTTTTTTCTTGACTAGTGCTCCATCAACATTCATGATGATCATGGACGATATATTGAGTCCATTCACAAACGTTTTTGGGGTCGTATATTTGGATAACATACTCATCTTCAATAAAACTTGGGTGGAACATTTTCAACACATTTAGGATATCTTAAGAATTCCACGACAAGATAAGTTATATGTTATATACATTTCATAATGTTTAAAATAAAAATAAAAATATATAAATACAAAAATAAGAGAATATATATATATATATTCTCTTATTTTTTTTAATTATATCTTTATATTTTTATTTTAAACATTATGAAATTTATATATNAGAATTTTTTTTTTTCAGGATTCAGATCTTGTGTTATTTTTTTCTTTTGTTGTAGTGGTATCATAGCTGTCTAGGTCCAAACTAATGCTATTGTCATATGTCATTCACCATCCAATTCCAATACTCCAAATTTGCAACCACCATC
Organism: Pseudotsuga menziesii; assembly: GCA_001517045.1. Classification (NCBI taxonomy): domain Eukaryota; kingdom Viridiplantae; phylum Streptophyta; class Pinopsida; order Pinales; family Pinaceae; genus Pseudotsuga; species Pseudotsuga menziesii. The sequence continues at coordinate 636,155 of LPNX010250558.1, forward strand.
ATCCGATGTTCTCCATCGACCCCACACCCTATATCCATTGTTCGAGCTGTCTGTGCCAATATCTCCTCCATCGACTCATCTTCCTCTTCGTCCTGCGTTACATCACTCCTCCCACTCGCATGATATCTCACTCCATGAACTTCTCTAGTTCCCTCATTCATCCCTCCAATTTTTGCCTTCACTGCGTTCCCTCTTCCCCCTTCGTGTCCCCTCTGTGTTTGTCCATTTTCCCCTGTGTCTGTCTGTACCCCACATGACCTGATGGCCACTGGATTTCCATTGACACCTCCACATGCCTTCCCATGCTGCATCTGCCTATGTCCCCCACCATCTCCCCCATCCTCGCCGACCCATCTTCAACCCCTCTTCCCACTTCTGCCCACATTGACCTGCATATATATATAT
>LPNX010250558.1:636678-646865 GCA_001517045.1 Pseudotsuga menziesii
AATGTATACAAAGGTTGTGGACTATGGTGAGGGTGAGGGCAAGGAAAATAGCTCGATCTTCTACTCTCAGGAGGAAGTACTGCTCACATATGAGAGCAAAAGGGCGCAGGATGAAACTATGATTAAAAGAACAATGCCAGGAGAAGCCACAACTGAGCATAATCCAAACAATACGTTGGAATCAAAGTTGACGAACAAGACAATGAAGAAATGAAGTCGAATGATAGCCCACAAGGACAGATTAGAATTAATCATAGGAAAATACATTGGGATCGAACAAATTTCTGAATTTTTAAATTAGGATTTGGTTGGACGTTTTTGTGGTAAAATAGTCTCAAGAGATTCGTTACAGTGTTGGATTGCGGTGAATTGGGATGCCCTGCTAGGATACACACCAGTATTCTACACTTTTCCCCAAGGGTGGTTTCTGATAAAGGTGCGAAGCATGGAAGACCAACCTATGCTCTTAAATCAGAACTGGCATTGGGGGCCATCTGGTTTAATTTTAAAAAAAATGGGCAATGGATTTCAACGCCTACAAAGAGCCTCAAAATATTTAGAAGGTTTGGGTAATTCTCCCAGGATTACCAGTAGTTTTATGGCAACAAAAAATACTTGAGGCCATAGGAAACATAATAGGGAAGTTTCTAGCTTTAGAGGAGGGTTGGGAAAGCAAACTTGATAGGAGATGCGCTAAAATTTTGGTCGAATTAGACCTAAGAAATGGTCTTTTTGAGTAACTAAAAATAGTCATGCATGGAAGCTCCTGGTGGCAGCGCTTGGACTAATGGAAGCTTCCTTTTTGATGCTTCAACTGTAGTGAGGTGGGTCATATGCAGAAGGAATTCCCAAAGGTGGCTATGAAACCTATGTTTAAAAAGACTTGGGTGCGAAAACAAGCTAACAAGGAACAAAAAAACAATCAAGAGGATAGTTCTTAGGAAAGCCAAGAATCTTACCACCTTTCTTCAGATAAAGGAAAAACATCAATGGAAGAGAAGAATGTTGAAAAACACAAGCAGAGTGTCAAAACGAAGAAGGTGCGGGTTCAAAAATCTGATAGCAAAGGAAAGGAGACAAGCTCCCCTAGGTATCAGGAGGAACGGACCTGTAATAACTCAAAAATTCGTAAAAATTTAAAATTTAAAATTTAAAATTTTTCATTTGACATAAAATGTCAAATGTCACTGCTAATGTACCCCTAACTGTTAGCAGATAATAAAACAGTTTGTAAGAGAAAACATGGATTACTCCTTTATAAGAATTTGTATTATCTAGAGGTTTATCTTTAAAAATTGTGTTAGTACTGTTTTCAACTTAGCAGTTGTAATTTTCTAGAAAGTAGAAAAGAAACTTGTATTTTACTGATGCTAGGTATATTGTTGATTTATTTTGTCAAGTAGGGGAAAGTTTCTTAGGGATGATCGGGGATTACTTAGCTTATAGCTAACACAGTGGGACTGATGGTTCTTTACAGGTAAGAATATGTTCCAGTAAAAATAATATATATATATATATATATATATTCAGATCAAGAAGATACTTCTCTAGCGTAAATATGATGCTAGACTTAGAATGTTTAAATTCAGCTTGTCTCCATAAGAGGTAATGTTGATCTTATTTCAGTCGTCACAACTCCATAAATATTTTACAACAAAACTGCATATGCATGGGTTAAAATGCATGATCAATTACTATCAAGATGACATCAAATCATCTGGATGATTAAGATTAAATTCTAATGAATACTTGTATTCCTACTACAGTGATTGTAATCTAGAGTTTTAAATAGAAGAAATAAAGTTCACATCTTGATGCTTAGATCATTCAACAACGTTTAGTGTCTATCACATTTACCCTTGTTCTAGGGTCTTATAAACAATGTTTTTCTCAATAAATAACCCAAACCACTTTTACTTCTATCTATTTACTCATTATTAGGATGCTAGAATTACACTGAGATTTCTTATATGGGTCTAAGGACTGCATTTACTAGTATTCCCAAAAAAAAACCAAATTGCATTAAAGAAGTGGGTTAAGATTCTACTCCTAGTTGGAAGAATTCTTCTTTAAAACTTTTACATTCTTTTACTTGAATCTTACCCTTTCATTCCTAGTGTACCTCCAGCTATAAATTCGCCTTACACCAAGTTGCTTAGTAAATCTTTTTGAATTAAGGCTGATGGTTTGAAGAAATAAAATAGTGAGAGATCTTATAATGTTTTGGTTCTAGTTAACATTATACTTTTTCAAATCTAACAAATTAGAAGGCTAAGTCTAAGAATCACTAGATCTCCTTCTTACTATGGTTAAATATTAACAATATGTCTTTTACATAATTTCCATCAAACATACTTAGTAAAATAACTACCTTATCTTGATTTATCCTAGAAGATATTTCCTATCTTAATCCTATAATTGATAAACTAATCATTGAATAATCAATGGTGTATTACATTATTCGAAACCAAAGGAATTATATTGTTTTTAAATATTATTGATTATAAATTGCAATGGTTTTGATGCAGATCTGAATCGCGTATCCAACTATTGACTTGCACACACAATGAGGAAAATAATTATTGAGGACACGTGGGGATGTTTTGTCCACAGCTTGAGTTGACTTAAATAGAAATACCCTAACCCTTCTTTTCGCATTGTAAGTAGTCCTTATATTGGTGCGGCCGAGCTGTGAGCTCATGGCCGCCATAACCATGCAATGACCTCCGTTCTGTAACTATCTTCCATCAAAAGTCTGTGAGCTTGTCTTAGTGAGGTGATAAGGTAGTTTTCGAAGCTTAAAGATTGATGTAGCTTACTGTGGGTGTAGAAACTATTTTTCTTCTTTGATATTTAAGAAAATAAATAGTGGATAGAGTTTATAAAAGAGTAGTCTTCGTTCTTGTTGGAGTAATGCTCATTTTCCTTTCGATTCGTGACTTGGCGTCTTCTTAGCTTTCGCCAAGGTGCCATTAAGTAGTCTCAGGTGGCTGGTTTCCACAACTTCATTCAAATTGAAATGCTAACAGGTAATGAACTAACATAGGTTTTCAAATTAAGTAAATTTTGAATGGTTTAAGTTATTAAAAGGTTTGTAACCATTGGATGGTTACTCTGTGCAGGTTCTCTTCACCACTCTGGATGTTGGAAGTGAGCTGGTTCCTTCAACTTCCAATTATGCAGACCCTGGTAAGCCTCGGGTGCACTAAGGGTTTCTCTTGTATTGGTATTGTGGTGGTTAAAAAGATGGGAATGCTTCGCTGCCGGTTATAGTATCGGATTGGGCTTTACTTGTTAGGTTTTTACTTATTGTTTGTTTTTTTTATGTGAATTTTAAACCCTAGAGGTTATTAAAAGTAAAACAGTTTTAAGGCTAAAGCATTTGAGACTTAAAGTTTTTGTGACATAGCCTACACGGCCTGAGAAGATGTAAAAACTTCAAGTTTTTCACATTTGGCTTAAGCCATGATGATACAAGTTCAACCACTGTATGGTTACTTTAAATTTTAAGTGGTCTTTGCTGGAAGTTTATTCAATGAGACTTGTTAAATGAATATAGGGTTATGGAAGTATTGGTTACCATTTCGGGTTACTGTTTTTTTTAAATTGTATAGTTTATTTTTAAGCAGGCTTAAGCCTCGACTGTTATTTATAAATGCCATAGGCCATTACCCTTGTTTTATTTCATCTCTATTAAATTGTTAACAATGTTATTTAATTTTTATGTTATCCTGTAATTTAAATGATTTGTAGTAATTATATTATTGGAAATTTTACAGAGTTATTGAGTAATTTTAGTACTCTATTTTCACTCAGAAGGGTTATTATTTTGAATACCCTATAGTTCTGTAATAAGATAGACTTTATAGGAATAATTTTAGTTCTGTTTTCAATTTTACTTTCAGTAATTTTACAACTGTTATACTTTATGTTAAGAGTAAGATTATGCAAGTCTGTAAGCAAAGATAAAACCTATCTTTTGTAAACCCTAAGTAAAATTCTTTGAGGTTTACAATAAATATCTGTTTTCAGTACAGAATGCATATATGAACTTAGAATAAATTATTTTAAGACCTAAGTAGTAATAGCTAGGTTAAAACCCTAAGTACTATTTTGTTTTACTGTTCCTATGTTTATTTATTTACTTTATCTATTATGTTTATAATAAATATTAGTACTAGTGATAATTATGTGAATAGTATGATTACTCATGATTAATAAATAATCTATTCTTTTCCTGTGATTAAATAGTATAGTTACTTTCAGTAGATAGAGTAAGTACAACTAAAATTCTGTAAATAAATCATATGAATCTATGAAAGAAATCATTTGCAATTTTCATTCAGAGTTGGTAAACAAATCATCACATCTACTTAATCAATCAGCTGTGCTAGAGTACTGCCTATACAAGGCGTGGAAAAATACAGTGTGGTAATTTATTTCTATTCACTTTTCATTTAGCAATAACACTACTGTTTTAAACATAATCTACAATTCACTAATTTATCAATAAATCATGCTCTTTTTTGCATAAACCCTAACGAAACAATAACATGCATATCTTTGAAAAACTAGTAAACATTTACTGAAAACAATAAATAAATTATAAATAACCTGAACAAATAAAAACTTGTCAAATGATGAGGTGACAACAGCTTAAGGAGGATGTTCCTCCCAACCAACTCCTGGAGAAAGCTTAATCTGCACTTCCTCAGGACCCCTGAGCCTGTTTCCTAGTCCTCCTGCTAGAGTACTAGGTGAAGAATGTATCCTTAAGACCTTCTGTCACCTGACTGGTCAAATTACATCAGTAGTTCAAACCTACTTACAGCAGTAAGAACTTTAGCATAAATAGCTGCACAAGTTCAGTCCTTAGTAGTTAACCCCTCAAACCCACTTCAATAAGTCCCCTCCATCAAATTTCTCATGTGCACTTCATTCACACTGAATGATCACATTTCCAGAATGAGCAGCCTCAGCTGTCTTCAATGGGAAGTTTTAGAACAATTCCTAGGTCTTCTGGGTCAGTTTTTACTTAATGAGCCACCTGCTCCAATTCCACTTTCTTGGGGAATCATGACCACAATTATAGGGAAGTTTCCACTTGCAATGGTTATAAGTAGTTTGAGGATGCTGCCACTTGTCAGTATAATCTCCACCCAGTCTCCTCCACCAAGTGACCAGTTAAGACTCATTTAACATCTTCTCTAAGATGTTGTCTCATCATTTATTTATTTATTAATAAAACATTCTGAAATACATTAATTATCCCTGACCCCACTTGGTCATTAATTACAAAATTAGCATAAAATATAACATAATGTTCCTCAATAACATTAAATTGTTTTGAAAATTGGGGCATGTGACAGAACCCAGGATGAAAAAGTACATACATAGTCTCCTGAGGGAAAAAAGGACAAAGCTTTGAAAGTGGATAGTGATGATGGAGACATGCAGCAAGGCAAATTGGAAACGATGGAAGAGTTAGCTTCTTCAGAACACGAGCCCTCAAGTTCAGAAGTGGGACCACCTCTACAGGAAAAAGGTACTCTATCTTCGATGCCATACAAGGCCTACCCTATTTTTAAAGCATTAGAAGAAAACCAGGTTGTCAGCACAAAACAAAAAAAAACAGTGGTTAAGAGAACATACGAGCTTCGACCTCGTTACATTCCCCTTGAACCTTTAGAAGAAGCTATCTCAACTGGTGGTTTAGCTCCCAATCCCCCATAGAAAACCAAAATGGCTAGGAAGTATTTTTTATCCAAAGCTTAGAGACAAGCATTGGTAGATGTAAATTTAGGCAAACAATCGAGACTCAAAAGGGCACTTAGAGTTTTGTCCCCAAAAGAGGGCTCTTGATGTTGATTGTTTCCTTCAACACAAGAGGATTGGGAGGACCTTAGAAAAAAACCTCCCTAAAACGGTTGTGTAACAACCTTAAACCCTCTGTCATAATGTTACAAGAGACCATGTTGGAGGGTTCGAAAGCAGAATCTATTATCAAAGAACTCTTAAAGAATTGAGAAGTAGAGAGTGTATATTTAGTAGGCTTATTGAGAGGCTTGTTAACGGCTTAGATCCCAACATTGCTCAAAATAGATTCAAAGAAGCCGGAGTCAGCTCTAGAAACAAAACTTTTTGATAAGGAGACAGGGATAAACTTCACTTTGCTAAACATTTATAGCCCTTTTTATGAAAGCAATACTTTTTGGGAAAAAATCAAGGTAGAAGGAGTTTTAAATCAGCCAAATGTTATCCTAGGAGGAGATCTGAACTTAACACTAACAGCTGGAGAAAGTTGGGAAGAAAACGCAAGACAAGACTCTCTGGCATTATACTTTCAATTTTTTTTTGAAAAAGAACATTTGGTGGATGTGATGCCCATAAAATTAGAACCAACTTGGAGAAACAAAAGGGGAGGTCTGTAAGATATCTCCAAAAGACTGGATCGATTCCTAATCAAAGACAGTCTTCTGAATGAGGACCTAATAATAAAATCAACAGTTGAAACAGGAGGTTTCTCCTATCATAGACCAATCTCTTTATTAATCTCAACTCCGGAGAAGAAGCCACCCGCTCCCTTTAAAATAAACCCCCAATGCTTGGAAGATGAACATTATAGAGAGAAAATTACTGCTTCATGGCAATCGGTCCAAAGAAGCCCAAATTGCAGTAAGATGCAGTAGCTTGCAGACAACTTGATAAGCACAAAAAATATAACAAAAGAATGGAACAAAGTTCATAAGGGTCAAATGCAAAAAGGCTTGAAGGAAACAAAAGAGAAAATTGAAGCTCTGTTTCATGGGAATGAGGAAGGGGTTTTCAGTGAAGATGAAAACCTACAAATGAAGGATTTGGAAAAAAATAAAGAAAAATTCCTGGCCATTGAGGAAAAATAACTAAGGCTCAAAATCAGAGCTATATAGCTTGAAGCAGGAGATAAAAACTCCAAAATTTTTCATAACTATGCTTCACACAGAAGAAACATAAACACCATATGTGAGATAAAGAACCAGGAGGGCAGGCTAGTCAGAAATTTTGATGAAAAGGCTGAGGCATGAGTGTCTTAATTTCATAAAATATTCAAGGAACCCGAAGGTTTCCCTATTCAAGAAATATTTGAAGTCCTGAATTTTTTCCAAACAGTTGAAATGAATGAGGAGCTAAGAAAGGAGGTTTCATAAGAAAAAATAAGGATTACCATGCACTCTTTCCAAAAAGGAAAAATCCCAAGACATAATGGATTTACAATAGAGTTCTACTTAGGGTTCTATGATTTGATGAAAAATGACATCCTGGAGGTTGTGCGAGAATCTCAGGATTCAGGGAAAGTTCTTGGAAGCATAAATTATACATTCCTGAGTTTGATACCAAAAAAACAAAATCCCCAAACCTTTGAGGATTTCAGGCCTATATCATGTTGTGACATGATCTATAAAATCATAGCCAAGGTTATGGCCCTAAGAATTAAACCAGTGCTAGGTAACATCATTTCAGAAGAGCAACTTGGATTCCTAAACAATAGACAGATACATGATGCAGTGTCTTTAGCTCAGGAAATAGTACATACCATAAAAAAGAAAAACAAAAAACATTTTCCCTCAAATTGGATCTTTCAAAGGCTTATGAGAGAGTGAGCTGGATTTTTATAAGATTACTTTTGATAAAAATTGGGGTAGCTATGGAAGTGGTAGATTGGACAATGGGATGCTTACAATATACCTCCTTTGCAGTCATAATCAATGGATCCACTTCAAATTTCTTCAGATCTTCCAGAGGGCTAAGACAAGGATGCCCCCTATTGCCCTTTCTTTTCCTCTTGGTGGCAGAGGCCCTAAGTAGGATTATCCACAAAGCCAAATTAGATGGAGCAATTAAAGACATTAAAGTCTCATCAACAGAGGAGGTAACTCACACTTTATTTGTAGATCATGTGTTGTTATTTGGAGAAGGCACAATCAGGAACCTAGATGCTTTTTTGGCTTTAATATAAAAATATAGTAGAGCCACGGGGATGGTGGCTAATGTGGTAAAATCAAACCTTATACACAATGAGTTCCCAGAATAACTTTTACAGAGGTCAAAAGAGATAATTCAATACAAAACCACCCCTATTGATGAAGGTTTTAAATACCTAGGTTTTATTATAAAACCTAACTGTTATTGTTTCCAGGATTGGGTGTGGATTTATAAAAAAATTGAGAGCAGAATAAATATATGGGAAAATTGATTTTTATCAAGAGGGGGCAGGTTAATTTTGGTAAAAGTTGTGCTTCATAGTATCCCAGTCTATTGGGCCTCAATTTCTTACATACCAAAATGGATCCTAACAAAAATAAGGAATTTGTGTTTCTCATTCATGTGGACAACTTGTAAGAAAAATGATGGCATTGCCTTGGTAAAATGGAAAACACTAGCTATGCCAAAAAATCTAGGAGGTTGGGGTATAAAAAATCTTGATCTATTCACCAAAGCTTTGGCAGAAAAAACATTATGGAGACTTATTCAATTTCATGAAAAACTCTAGAGTAGGGTCATCCTGGCTAAATACTGCCCTGATAGCAGCATTGTAGAGTGGCTAAGAAACCCAAACAAAACCTATACGAATGGTTCCATAGGGTGGAAGGCTATGGTATTGGCCTACCCTTTAATTGGAAAATGGATAGGGTGGAAGATAGGAGATGGAAAGTGTGTTAGAGTTGGAGAAGATCCCTGGATGGGGGCAGGGGAAAAATTTAAACCATCACCTAGTTTATTTTAAATACTAAGATCAACTAGAATCTTCACCGTAGCTGATGCCTGTAGAGACCCGATTATTAGGGGTCGTAACCAGTGGAAAAAAAACACAAGAAGTTGGTATGATAGGAGGCCATGCTGAAGAATGGAACACATATCTGAATATTTTAGTTTCTAACCATATTCACCTGGGGAACGAACCAGACAAACTAATATGGACGAAAAATTCAAACACTGGTCAATACACAACAAAATTAGGATATCAGGCGGCCTCTGAAGAACAAGCAGAATCAAGAGAAAAACAATGGTGGTGGAAAAAGTTGTGGCAGGTTCAGTTCCCTCTAAAAAATTTAATCACGAAGTTGGTAGGTCTTTCCAATAAACTCCTTACATGGGAAATGTTACAAAAACGTGGTTTTGATGGACCAAGACTCTGTATTTTATGCAGAACCAGTGAAGAAATGAGCTCACATCCTTTTGCCTCCTGTTCTTATGCAGGAACTGTGTGGAATGGAGTGGTTAGTAGACTAGACGCAGACAGAGTTCATGAAGCAACTGGATCATTAGAAGAAAAAATAAAATCCTGGTGGAATGATGAAAAGGTAGATCCTTTTGAATATTTTCCAATTTTGTATGTATATAGTATATGGGAAGCTAGGAATAAAGCCATTTTCAACAATATGTGGGTACCTCCTGATATTGTCATCACCTTGCTATTGAGTAAAATACAGGAACACAAGAAGGTCTCAGTAAGGCACAAAACAAGATTAATCAGGGAGCCATAAATAAATAAATAAATGCCTTGGGACTTCTTCGACGGAGCAAGTCAGGGGGACCCTCCTTTAGGAGGAGTTGGGGCAGATATTTTCTTTTCTTCAAGAAAGAAAAAGAAGATAAAATACGTAATTGGACAAGCTTGAAACAACAAAGCGGAACTTTCAGCCTTATGGGCTACCTTAAGGGTGGAAAAAAACTCTCAAATACAAGAAATTCAGATATTTGGAGATTCGAAAGTGGTGGTTGAATGGGAAAATGAATAGAAAAATATAAGAGCACCCCACTTACAACACCTGCTAGCAGAAATTCAGTATTTGAAAAGCAATTTTAGAAGGATTTCTTTTGGTGATGTCTATCGAGAATTGAACATGGAAGCAGACTCTCTTTCTAAACAGGCATTAGCCTATTAGCTTGGGATTTTAGAGACAGAAGAGGTGGTAGAAGGCATGCCAACCATCCATCATGAGAAAATTTGAAAGTATACAGACGGTAATGCAGAAATGCAAGGAAACATAAGACAATGATGTGTTTTTGTTGTAACTATCAATCCTGCGAAAACAAGGATGATTTTTTTTGATGTAACATGAACTTAAAGTTCGATATGATGTAAGCTTGAAAAAGCAGTTCATGTTTTATTCAATGAATAAAATGATTTTTTTCTGAGGAATATA
>LPNX010250558.1:647046-665565 GCA_001517045.1 Pseudotsuga menziesii
TAGAGAAAATCCCAGTAGTCACCAAAAGGGGAGATATCAATTTTATATTGGACGGAAAATTCAACAAGAGACATGCACAACTCAAGGAGGACATCGAAAAAAACAATAATGAACTAACATGGCTCAAGGCAAGACTAGAGCAATGCATCAATAAATTGTAGGCAGAATAAAAGAAGAAGCAAGAATATATCAACACAATCTTGGCTAGACTACTGTCTCCCACTTCATTTCCCCCACCTAGCTATAACCTAGACCCTTTCAATACACCCCCTCCAAATACGCCTAAATCGCTAGGTCAACAAGACATGACGACAACCCATGAAGTTCCCTTCTTTAACATTCCTTCGATATGAATTCCCTAAGCACATGGATACCAGATAAGGGTAAAACTAGAGTTACCCAAATTTGATGGTGACAAGAATAAATGCATCACCTAGATCAATAAAGTCGAGGAATACTTTGATATCCATAACATACCATATGATAATGAGAATATTAAGTACGTCTCCATGCAGTTAGAGAGAAATGCGTACAATTGGTACATGTGGTGGAAGACGACAACTCGAGTCTGTTCCTTTAATTGGAATACCTTTAAAAATGATCTTCTTAAAAGGTTTCAAGGCATAACCAAGAAATACTTCTTTTCCAAGATCACCAGGTTGCAACAAAAAGGTACTGTAGATCAATACACATGTGAATGGGAAGCTTTGGAAACTCAAGTTCCAGAACTAACCGATGACCAATGTATGCAAACATACATACATGTACTAAAACTGCCCATTCAGTAGGATTTAGAATTACATAATACTTCTACTATGGAAAAGGAAATACGTAAGTCCAAGATCATAGAGAACAAGTTTAAACGATCCAATCAAGGTATCTTCGACAAAAACTACTCCAAGAGGAATCCTTCCCAATCAGCGAATACAGGAACTTTAAGGTATAAGCCGCTGCATTTAAGGGAAGGAGAGAACCCCACTTTATAATCCCAGAGGATTGTTAAAGTATTTTAACTTTGGAAGCTATTCTATTTTAATTTTATTGTATTCCTCCTTCAAAGATGTTATTTCTCCATTCAGAGATATCCTTGATGTAATTGGTCATGTTAAAGTCATGAGGTAAAAGTTTTGTTGTAAGTGGGGAAAATAGTACCCACAAAAGTAATATATAAAATGTATTTTGAGTCTTCCTAGGTAGGTTGGACCCAATTAGATAACATGACTGACCTAGTTAGTTATTTGAGTCACTCACCTGATGAATATAAATAGGTGAGGCACCTCCCTCATTCTTACACACCTTACACTCAAGCATTGCGAAAGAGAGAGAGAGAAAGACAGTCTAATGTGGAAGAGGAGAATATATTATTGTTCTTGGGGTTTTACACTGTACTTGGTCGAATTCTATATAGAGGAAATTTTGCTGGGTTTTCTCCCCCATGAGGGTTTCCCAGGATAAATCTATGTGTTCTTTTGTGTTGTTGTACTTGTCTTTCTTTCAGTGATCCTTTTCTTATGGTTATGATGTTATGATGCTAAATGTTTTATATATTGTATAACCATTAAAAATATAACATGGTATCAGATCCACCCTGAAATAAGTATTTGTGCAGCGGGAACACTGCTACAACAACAACTACTGGAGATTAGGGTTTCATGCTTGAAAAACCCTAGAAGACAAAAACTAGTCATCTTGGACTTTTCTCTAAAAATCAAGTTTGGATAAGGATCAGGAGCTAAAAATTTGGCAGGACAAAGCTTAAATATTTGTGTACCTTGTGTGAAAGTTTCATCCTCTGCTTCTCTATAATATAGGAGATATTATTCCTCCAAATCAGGCTTCCATCCTCTCCCAGAATTCATCCTTAAAGAGGTGACCCAGGGAGAATTTCTATATCTCAGGCTATCAAGGTCCAAATGAAATTTCACAAGATGTTTAATATAGGGAATGTAATTTAGTTTTTGTGGTAAAATTTTAAAACCCCAAAGGTGAATGAGTGACACATGAAATTCCGTGAAAGTTAGCTATGCGTCCGTGAAAGTTAGCTATGCTGAATAGTCCTGAAATAAGTCACCTTGGGAAACTTTTCTTAAGTCCTAGTTGGTGACTCAAATTATTCTCTTACCTATGGGGTTGGAAATAATACTTACTAGGATACCTCAATATGAATTTTTAGACCTTGAGGAGCAGAGAGTTTGGAGCAATAGTAGAAACAGGACTAGTCAATTCTGTAGAATAAACTGAAGAAAAACTAGGGATTCCTGTTCTGGGAACTTTCCTCCAACGATCAGTTTAAAAAGGAGGACTATAAGACTCACCCTATGAGGGCACATCTTTCTATGTAAGAGGTTTTTCATTTTGTGAATTTTCAATTTTTGACCTAACACTACTGCCGGGGAAAACTAGGGCGTCAGATATTTTGTAGTTCTGTCCATAGTGTCGGGAAAATAAGTATGCTACTCAACTCTCCTTGATGAGGCACATATTTATATCCAATCAAATATGAAATATACCTAAGTTGAAAAAATTAGGGTTTGTGTATCAAACCCTAGGTCCACTAGAAGCAGTCTTCCATAAGAGCTTTCAAGCAAGCATCAAGTTAAATCAATCTCATTGGTAAGTTCTATCCTCTCTATTTCCATTTGAGGTTCTCATTTTTATCATGATGAAAAATAGTACCAATATTGAGGACAATCTTGAAAGAGTCAAGAAATTCTAAGCATGGAAGTATAAAGTCCTTCTCATACTTGAAGAGGCATGACATGGAGAACTATGTCAAAGAAGAAGTTGCATATCTAGAAGGAGATGAAGTCAAAGCAAAGCACAAGAAGGAGCTAGTCAAAACCAAGATGAGTGTTTCCATCTCCATTGGATATCACATGTATCATCCTTGAAGACTCCCAAGGATATGTTCGATGCAATGAACAACTTGTACAAAGATGACCTTGAGAAATCAACTCAAGGATGTGAAGATACAAATGTTAGAAAACATTCAATGTTACTTCACAAGGAGATCTTAGATCAAGGAGCAACCAGAAGCCATTGGAGACAATGTAGAAGAAGTAGAGGCATATATTACAACTTTGAATGGTCTTCTAAGTTCAGTCAAGGGAATTGTTCTAGTAGGAATATCACCTATGGAGGAATACATGTAAGAAGAAGATTGATCGAAGGAAAAAGAAGAAGAGATGGATGAATATGGAAATAAATCCCTAACAACTCATGCCAAGAAGAGAAAGAACAAGAAGGAAGAAAATTCCCACAAAGAATAAAAGGACACTTTGCGAAAGAATGTCCCAAGAAGGAAGAATGAAAGGATCGTATGATCTAGAAGTACCATTTGATCATACATAATGATGTTTGGATATGAGTTCAAGACATGACGGGAAGTTTTGTAAAGTATTCTAAGTAAATATACAAGATCAAGTATACAACAGATCGAAGTATCAAAAGATACAAAGCAAGGTTTGTGGTTTCTATCAGAAAAAGAAAGTTGATTATGGCAAGAGACCACTCTAGGTGCAAGACACGCCTCTTCAGTGGAGGATATTACACTAGATAGTTGGTGTAATCAAATTAGAAGAAAATATTGAGCAACCTATATGGTTTGAGACTCTATACAGAAAACTACCTATGCACAAAAGGATTTGTACAAGATCAGTAGGCACGCTTGGGATAGCACATACAGTTACATGAGGAGCTTGAGGATCGACTAAAGTGATAGATATCCCAAACTTTACTACAAGGTTGAAGATATAATCCAATAAAGTTTGAGATGGAGGATGTTTATATCCAGTGACCTTGACAGGTGACGTAGATGGATACCAAGAATATTAGTAGAAGAGGAGGCTACTTGTTACACCTAAATCTCGTCACCCTCATGTTATGACATAGGTATTCCCTTGTATTTTCCAATCCCTCAAAGTTTTCCCAAGAGAAATGAAGGTTCAAATTATCCCCTTGCAATTTTTCCTTGTTTTGAGCTGGTAACACTCCTCTTCCATTGAAAAAAAGTGTTACCCAAGTCAGCAATGCTCTTGATACATTAGCAACAAGTGGTGCCACCACCTCTAGCCGTACTTCAATAAGCGTTACCCCCTTAACACCACCTGTTTTCTTCATTAAAGGAGCAAAGCTCCAGTTTTCAAGGAAAAAAGTGAAGCTTCCAGAGGATTCTTAAAGCTTGCCTTCATGGAGCCTCATCCCTATGGTTTAGGAACCATCTGGAGCTCGAGGTCCTCCATTTTTGGATCCTACCTCCACCTCACCCATGAGATCCTAAACCATACCTATCCTCCCATGCCTTTAAATAATGGCTCATCCCCCATGGAAGAAAGGAGGAAGAATTGTGTTGCATACCCACACTCTGCCAAAATAATTCTTGAACTATTAGAGGAAAGGTGAAGTTAGAGGCAAGGATCCATTGGAAGGAACTCTAAACACCAAGGAATAAAGGTTGTAGTCTCTCCAATCATTTCTAATAAAAATGTATTTTCTTTCCCATATTTACTATTTCATGTGTATATATTGCTTGATTCCTTGGTCACAAGCATATATCTAGTTGATTATACTGTATGCTATCATGTTTTCTTGTTGTCTTCCATGTTTTACAGGTTCTTTTGTAGAAGGATTCATGTGATTAACCATATCTAGGGGAAGTTTAACATTTGGTGTTTTTGTTTTGTTCTAGATCTGAACCATTCAACTAGAGAAACTGCTCATGTCCGCAAGAGGTGCATATTTCTGGCTAACAATACCTGTCACTCTAATGTCCTAATTTAGAAAGTGCAATATGTAGAGGGAGGATGGTGCTCCACCTTGTTGATGTAATTGTAACTTTGGAATGTATTCACCTATGTATCTTATGTCTTGTACCCCGATGTTTATTCCGGGATGTGTCTGTAATGTAATTGAGTCATGTCATGCCTCGATGTTCCGATCGGGAGGATCTATGATGTAAACAAGTCATGTCAAGTCATTGTGGGTAACCCTCCTATTGTTCAAGGGTTAAAGTCCCCGTATTTCCGGGGCACTAGGGTTATTAGACTCACCTAGTGAAGCCGACCCTAGTTGGGTTTAGTCAAGTTGAGAATTAGTATAAATAGAGAGTGAGCCTCTCTATTTATCATACACTCACTCACACTCAGGTGTAGCACATAGTTGAGGTAGAAGAAGACACTGGGGCTAGGAAGAAAGAGGTTGCTGTTGTCGGGATATCATCTTACTATTTTGGGGTTTTAATTTTGGTACTTATTCTATCTTTGAGGAAGTTGTGGGGTTTTCTCCATTTATGGTTTCCCTGAGGAAAAAATCTTTGTTCATTATTTCTTGTGTTTGATTGTTGTTCTTGTTATTCTCTCAGTCAAAGATCCGAATAATGCTAGCTTAATGTTAAAAATCTAACATGGTATCAGAGCTAACCTGAGAAGAAGACACTGTGTAGCTGTGGAAACTAGGGCTTCCTACTTTGTGGATCTTCCTCCATAGATTTTCAGCAAAAGAAGTTTGGATTAACTATCCTCCTTAGGGTGCATCTTTCTGTCGAAGCAGAATCCAATTCTGAGGTTTTTTAGTTTTGGACCCGAAACTACTGCCGAAAATTAGGGATTTCCACGGAAGTGGAATTTTTTAGTCAGCCCAGGCCTGGATTGATCTCCTCCCCAAAATTGAATTTAGGTATCAAGATCAAAGCATTTGGTTGGACAGAACTCCGAAAAAGCAAAACCCTAATTTGCTCCTGAACCAGCACTGCAAAATTTTAGCTCCAAATCCAGATCTGACATCTTGAACTAGTAAGATATAAATCTTTTGTATTTCCATTTGAGGTTCTCAGTTAAGATGTATCATCATACCAATCTTGATGAAAATCTTGAGGGAGCTGATAACTTCCAAGCCCGGAAGTATAGGATCTCCCTGGTCCTGGAAGAAAATGAGTTGGACTCCTATATCAGTGAGGAAGTTCCAGTTCCAGAGGGAGATGAGGCTAAGTCCTAACATAAGAATAAGTTGGTTATGGAAAAGAGGATTATTGATGATTCAATCATGAATCACCTCATACCACAAGTGTCCTCCCTAAAGACACCTAAAGCTATGTTTGATGCCCTAACCAAATTGTTTGAAGGGAAGAACATAAACTAGAAGATGACTCTAAGAAACTAGCTGAAGAATGTAAAGATCCAAAATGAAGAAATCATCCAGTATTACTTTACAAGGGTCTCTCAGATCAAGGAACAAATAGAAGTAATAGATGAAGAAGTATAAAATGAAGAGATTGTAATGACCACTGTGAATGGTCTCCCTAGATCATGGGACTCCTTTATTCAAGGGATCTGTGCTAGAAAGAAGTTAGTCAAGTTCAGTAGACTATGGGAAGAATTCTCTCAAGAAGAAGCTTGGATAGCAGCTCGAGAAGAAAAGATGGGAAGTGAAGATCAAGCTCTCATAGTACAATCCAAGAAACCCAGATCTAGCCACCACAAAAGTAAGTACTCTCATCAAAGGAATAACTCTAGAAAGCCTAGAGATTTTTCTAGGTACATTTGCTATACATGTGATGAAAGAGGACATTTTGTTAGAGACTATCCTAAAAATAAAAGTAGCTTTCACAAGAAGAAGGGAAACAAGATAAGACATCATGCTCATGTTGCAGAGGATGATGAACCTTCCATAAAGAGAAACAGATAAGTCAGTGATGATTCTTCAAGTGATGAAGAATATGTTCTGATTTCCGCTCTCACAGGAACTATCACACATGGTAGAAATGATTGGCTTATAGATAGTGGTGCTTCCAAGCACGTGACAGGATTCAAGGAATCCTTTGTGAAATTATCTGAACATGAATCACCTCACAAGGTGAAACTCGAAGATGACTACCAATATCCAATAAAAGGTAGTGCTGAATCCTCATACAAGCTAGACTATGGAAAGTCCATGACAATGAAGGAAGTATTGTTTGTACCAGGACTAAATAAGATTCTCCTCTCCGTATCTACATTATATGAAAAAGGAATGAGGGTTGCATTTATAGATGGTCAAGTCATCATGTGGCCAAAATGAAAGACCATTAATGATGTAGTAGTGATTGGGAAACAATAAGGAGGCTTGTACAAATTGAAGGGACATCCAGAACAAGATTTGGTTCATGACTCAGTAGAACCAAATGAGATTTGGCATAGAAGGCTTGCACATGTGCATTACAGAGCACTACCTCTTGCAAGCAAAGCTGTTGAAGGTCTCCCAGAAATGCAGACAAAACATGAAGGTGTATGCAAAGGATGTGCGAAAGGGAAGAACACAAAGAAGAAATTTCCAAGTAGTGAAAGCAATGCAAAAGGAATCTTGGAAATCATCCACTCCGATGTATGCGGTCCAATGTCATCAGTTCACTAAGTGGGTATGCATACTATGTTTCTTTTATTGATGATTTTTCTAGAAAGGCATGGATATACTTTATGAAGAACAAAGATGAAGTATTCAGTAAGTTCAAGAAATTCAAATCCTTTATCGAGAACCACACTGAAAACAAGATCAAGACCTTTCGATCAGATAATGGTAGAGAAGTCACTTCGAATGAATTCAAAGAGCTATGTAAAGACTCAGGGATTAAGAGGGAGTTGTACACTCCTTATAATCCACAACATAATGGGATTGCAGAAAGGAAGAATAGAACTATCATGGAAGTTGCAAGAGCAATGCTTCATGATCAAGATCTTCCTATGCATCTTTGAGAAGAAGCTGCCAGAACAGTAGTGTATGCATAGAACCGTACTCCACATAAAGTACTCGAGAACAAGAATCTTGAAGAAGTATTCTCCAACAAGAAACCAGAAGTCAACCATCTCAGAATATTCAGCTGTCCTGTGTACATACACATTCTGAAAGAAAAGAGGACAAAGTTAGATCCTTCAGGAAAGAAGGGTATATTTGTGGGATACTCTGAAAGCTCAAAGGCATGCAGAATATACTTCCTAGGGTTCAAGAAGATTGAATTTAGCAGAGATGTATCATTTAATGAATATGCAGCCTAAATCAAATCCAGGAAGAAGCCAACTGAAGAACCTGAAGAAACAAGAGAACCCAGAATTGATGACACAATCATGAACGAAGAAATTCAAGAAGAAGATTGAGAATTAGAAGAACCTTAAGAACCCGTAGATCCAATTTTAGAGAAGAATCCTCATAAGAGGAAACCTACTTGGGTACGTGAAATTATCCAAGGTGCAAAAAGATATGGAGCTTCAGAAGAAACATTCAGAGGAAGAAAGAGAACTAGATCTTTCTCTTGTTACATAGCCTACTATGTGACATTATTGATAAAGAACCTTCCAACTATGAAGAAGCAGCAGAACGGAAAGAGTGGAAGGATGCTATGATCAAAGAGTATCAATCGATCATGAAGAATGATGTTTGGGATGTTGTCCCAAGACCAGAAGGGAAGTCCATTTTAACTTCCAAATGGATCTACAAGATCAAGCATGTTGCAGATGGGAAGATCGAGAAACATAAAGCAAGATTCATGGCTCATGGTTTCTCCTAGAAAGAAGGAATAGATTATGAAGAAACCTTTGCACCTATATCCAGATACACTTCCATCAGATCAGTACTTTAGCTATAGTGATGAAATGGAAGATACACCAGATGGATGTCAAGACTGCTTTATTGAATGGTGTAGTAGAAGAGGAAGTGTATGTGGAGCAGCCACTCGGTTTTGAGACACATGACACAGAGTCTCATGTATGTAGATTGAAGAAAGCCTTGTACGGTTTGAAATAGATACCTAGGACATGGTATGGTAGAATTGATGGTTTCCTATCCAGTTTGGGCTTTACCAAGAGTAAAGCAGATTCCAACCTTTACTACAAGGTTGAAGATGGCAATCCAGTGATACTCCTACTATATGTGGATGATCTATTTGTAACAGGTATGGATGGGTTGATTGCTAATACGAAGAGGAAAATTGATCCAGAGTTCGAAATGAAGGACTTGGGTATGATGCACTATTTCTTAGGCATGGAGGTGTGGCAAAATGCAGATGGAATCTTCCTTGGACAAGGGAAGTATGCAGTAGAGATTCTGAAGAGATTCGGGATGATGGACTGCAAGGCCATAACCACACCTATGGCATTGAACATTAAGCTATTGAGTGATGCTTCATCATAAGTGGTTGATGCTATGATGTACCGTCAGATGATTGGGTCCTTGATGTACTTGATGAACACGAGACCAGATATTTTCTTTGTTGTGAACACCTTGAGTCAATTCCTGACAGATCTGAGACATGTTCACTTGATTGCTGCAAAGCATATTCTAAGGTACCTGAAGGGTACAGTTGACTATGGGCTCAAGTACAAGGCAAATCAGAAGATTAAATTGGAGGGTTATGTTGATTTAAACTAGGTAGGCAGTGCCATCGATATGCAGAGCACTTCAGTATGGGATTAGGTATGATCTCTTGGTTTACCAGGAAGTAATCCTGTGTGGCACTGAGTACAGCTGAAGCATAGTATGTTGCAGCTTGTTCAGCTAGTTGTGAGGTAGTATGGATGAGGAAGCTATTGTATGATTTGTTTGATCTCCAGATGGATGCTACTTGTTTATATTGTGATAACCAGAGTTGTGTGAAGTTGTTAGAGAACCTTGTGTTCCATGACAACTCAAAGCATATCGAGATCAAGTATCACTATATCAGGGATATGGTGTAGGGAGGAGTAGTGAAGCTCCAGTATGTTGCAATGGAGGAACAAATAGATGATGTATTGATGAAGCCATTGGCTAGAGTGAAGTTTGAGTACTTCATGGAGAAGCTTGGCATTCTCCAGATCGAGGTTCCCTCCAAGGGGAAATGATGAGACCGAGAGCCACTCTGACATGGTGAGAGGATTAGGTTCCTTCCCTGGTCAGATGTAAGGGCTGAGCCATTCTATCATGGTGAGAGGATTTGGTTCCTTCCATGTTAGATATGAGTGCTAATCCATTTTGATGTGACTGTAGGATTGGTCCCTACATGATCAGATGTAATGGCTAAATGCCATTCTTGGAATGGAGGCACCTAGTCTGTTACCAGGAAAACTCAGTTTGGGACTGAGGGCCGTTCTGATATGACTGTAGGATGCATGGATGATTTTAAGAACCCCCCCTAGATTTATATGTATAAAAATTGGGCGAATCTCTCCAATATATAGGAAAATTTGAAGGCGATTTTATCAATAATATAAAATGTATATATAAAAAATTTGGTGAATCTTTCATTTTATTATATAATGTTGTAAAATTTTGGTGAATCTTTCATTTTATTATATAATGTTGTAAAATCTTGGCAAATATTTCATTTTATTATATAATGTTGTAAAAACTTGGTGAGTATTTAACTTCATTATAAAAAATTGTAAAAACTAGTGAATCTTTCACTGATTTATAGAATATTGTCAAAATAAAAGAATAACAACATTAGTCAAATAACATGAATCACATCATCAACAACAGAACATGTAGACTCACAAGTCACAACAGGAAGGTGTCAGTGAAACACAACTGCACTGACTAGTTTCAGGGCAAGTGGGGACTCCACTTGTTATCTTGTCCCTTAATGGTCCAATGCACATGTGGGGACCTGAATCTTGACAAACTGATAAACTCATAGAATCATACATTATGCTCAATCGTGGCCTCCACTAGCCAATTATGGTCATGGAGGCTAATACAATTATGCATTGTAATTATGCCAATTGATTATTGCATTAGATGAATGTTGGTCTTGTGCCAATAGGTATCCTACGATCAATGCATAGTAACCTAGTGCATAGACCATTTTTCTCTTTGCTTAGATATTTAGATATAATTTATTTATTTTGAATAAAAATAAGTATTTACAAAGAAAATATACAGTTAGCGTAAAAGAATTGAAAAACTGAAGAAAATTAATTCATGCAACTAAAAGTTAATAAAAGAATCTTTTCTCAAATCCTAAAACCAACCTTGATTCAAGCTACAACAAAGGGTTAAATCAAGCATCGAATGAGAACTAGAATCATTCAAAGGAATTAACACAATATTTAACCAAAATACACACAAACTTCAAAAATCGACAAAATGCTTCAAAGAAAAGAAATAAACAAACCATAAAAATTTGTTAAGATATTTGTGCTAAACACCAACATGGTTTCATGTACTTGAATGAGCCCATTCTTTCTTAGTGAAAGTGTTGTCAAATTAGTTATTTATCATTTAATGTCAGGAAACTATCTATGTGAAGAGATAGCTCCTTGGCCTATCTTTCTTAAATTCAGCGTCATTTCCTATCAGATATAAGAAAGAGACAATGTAAGGGATAAATATCAAACCATCAATCTTAAAATAAGCTGCATGAAGGTAATGTAGCTCAAATCATCAATGTTACAACAAAAAAGTATAATGTAGAATCTATTTTTACCTAAAACATAACCTCAAATTCATATATGGAGTTGGGGTTAGGTTTGAGTTATGCTTTTAGCTTTTTATAGGAGGTACTTTTGGGATCCCATTTTGTATTGTTAGCTTTTATCTTTTTATAGGAGCTACTTTTGGGATCCCACTTTGTATTGTTATCATGGTACTGCATAGTCCTCTTGACCTACTTTTGGGATCATTTGTTGGACATTAATAAAATAATCTTATCTTATCATAATTATTTTTGTTACCTTCATCATATGCTTAATGCGTAACTTTCATTATATGCTTAATGTACATATTGTGTGCTAGTCAGCTGTTAGATTACCACAAGGTTAGTTAAGCACACAAAGTCTACACCACCAGTTTTAGATTGGGT
This sequence comes from Pseudotsuga menziesii, assembly GCA_001517045.1. Taxonomy (NCBI): domain Eukaryota; kingdom Viridiplantae; phylum Streptophyta; class Pinopsida; order Pinales; family Pinaceae; genus Pseudotsuga; species Pseudotsuga menziesii. The sequence goes on from LPNX010250558.1 coordinate 658,847, forward strand.
ACCATCATCAAAATGGGGGCAAGTGCCCAAACGTTTCCCAAGGATTTATTTCCAAGGAAAAGAAACACCAATGTTCCACCAAGTTTCTAGGATGTGCAAATTTGGGAGCAAGGGAACACATCCAAGGGGACATGTGGATTCACCCCACAAAATCTATGGAACATTGAAGTCTCCAACATAGGAGGCCAGCCCAAATACTAAAAAGATTTAAAATATGAGAATTGAAACGTTAACCATTAAAAATATTACATAACAGCAATTTAAGCTTATCCAATTGGAAAAATCACACCCAACTGCTAATATCTAGCACACAATAGCAAGAGAACAAGTCTAGAAGTACCCTGTTCTGAGCATTTTCTTCCAGCAGTGCTAGACCCTGTTCTGAGTATTTTCTCCCAGTTGCAACGTCACAACCAATAATCACGTAATAGTAAATGTTTGAGGTATTTATTGTCCAGCAACATAAAATAATTAAGTATTTACTATTCACTGTACCCACAATATCCAACAAGGGACTATGGCAAATACTTGAGGTATTAAGTTTTAACTTTTAACTATGGCCACAACAATAAATATCCAGCAGCAAGGTTTCTACGATTCCAATAGTCCACAGCATCCAACAGCAAGAATTATGTTTCATAGCATCTGGGAGTCACAGGCCGAAGGTCTCAACTCTCCCTCACATGGTCTCCCTCACACTGCCATGCCCACATAGCCTCACTGCTTACACAAGTTAAAAGACAGTGCACAGAACTCACAGTCCCACTAAATGGTTTCATTTGTGCACCATGCTTTGCATTAGCAAGAAGAACACTATTAATATTCTTCCAACTTTTAATAGCTTCTGCTAATTTAACTTGACCACCAATTCGGCTTCTTCATGCCTCAATTTGAGTTAAATGCTATATAACATATAGGCATCTACCAATTGATTGGACTTTTAAATCAGGTATTTCCGCTCTTGTTGTTAAGAGCTTCCAATAATTAAGGGGGTATAATTTTTTATTCATTGAGGCTTTAAATATGGCCCAAGTCACAGCCTGCATGGAACCAATATTTATGTTGCACTCACATAAATCCTCCCACCATAGCAAAGCTTGCCTAGGCATGCATAGTTTTTCAAATACAACTTTGTCATCATCTATAAATTGTTGCACTTTGAAAAAGGGGGATCTAACTTCCTTGGGAAATTATCAAGTCCAAGGCCTCCACCTGACTAGTTGTAGAGTGAAATTTTCACTTTGGGTTTCACTTTGAAAGAGGAACCTGGATTTAGCATTGAGCCTCCTTGAGAAGTAATTCATTTCTTGCCTAGATTGCTATCAAACAATTACTATTGAACAATATCCTATCATGTTGTTATAGAAGTTGTTAAATTCTGCCACAGATGGGCTATATTCATTAATTGACCATCCATAGGCCCAAATTTTGAGTTTAGAGTAGCAACTTTGGCTTCAACCATTCCAACACAACTCTGTAAGTCATCCTCCATTTCCTTCTTTGTCTGAGAGCAAATATTGCCCATAAATTGTGTAGCGAATCAACAACTACATGTGAAACAAATGCTCTAAAATTCTAATACCAATACGATCCCAAAGTATGCCTAGTGGAAATAAGTGCAACAACTGCAGTATATAATCCTGCATACACAGCCAATATAAAATGGCAAGAAAATATTGAAGTAATCAAACAATCTTGGAAAATGAATCCACACAATAGGCAAAAAAAAATTGAAGAAAATATCAACTCCAAATTTTCATTAAACAAAACATTATGTACAACAAAGATATGAACAGAATTGAAGCTTTTATCAGCAACTACAGTCCATCAATTTCTACAAACTCCAGAAATCCAATGGAATTGAATCAGCTGTACTACTACCGTCACTCAACCCCATTACAAAATGAGAAACGAATATAAATACAACATGATGAATATGAAGCATTGTAGATCTCATTTGTTCATATCTCAACAATACATTAGTGTACAATAGTCAAGAAGATGAAAAGATAGAGAAAAGGTGTGACAATTTTTTGACTGTGAGCTTTCGCTCATAACCACTTGTTGAGATCTCTATCCACTTTAGCAAACCTGTGTCAAACTAAATTGTGAGACTACACCCAAAGTTGTGCCCCTGGGTCAGTGCTTACGTGCATACAACTAAAATATAAGTGCGACATGCGTCCATAACACTATCGATTGTCACTCTGATGTGCACAGTTATTGGACTGCAGCACATGGTCCTGCTGAAACACCTTTTAGACTGAACTCTCTTATTCCAATTCAGGACCTGATTGATTCTGACTCTTATTATGGATCAAACACCAAAATATGACTCTTATTATGGATCAAGCAAACCTAAGATCTCCTTTTCAAGATTGTGCAAGATGGGAAAAAGGATCCTACATGCCCCGCTTTACTAGTGTTCTTCATTGACCACTCTTTAAAGGCAATTATGCCATTGAAAGGTCAAATATTGTTTCATTCTAGAAATCTTACTCACTCCAAATCACTTTGAATGATGACCCTATATGTAGGATCGATGGCTTTAGGACAATGGTCAATGCTCTATTGGCTTGCTCTCATTGCATAATTGGAAGATTTTCACTAAGTCATTGAGCAAGAGTTTATTTATTTATTCTTTAAGAACTTAGAGGCCAAGGGGCAGATTTTGGTGGGAGACCTTCGTTTCTAAATTTTGACCTAGAAAAGTATGCCCATCACAAACCCTCCCCGTATGCATAAGACCTCCAAACCATAGTTTCCACACTCTTGTGTATGACTCCCAACACTCCTTAGTATGACAAGTCTAGCTCTGAGATGAATACTTACCTTAATGCTGTTACGATTTTCCTTGACAGAGTATTGACAGATCAATACTCGCCAGTCTCAATGCTCTTATGAATTCTGTTAACAGAGTGTCAACAGTCAATACTCACCATAATCCTGAGTATGTCAAATTTGTGTAGTCCCACCATGGCCATTTCTGAGTTAAAAAATTTGTGCAGTCCCATCCTGGCCATTTATTATCTGTTAATCCAACACCAATTTCTTCTCAACCCCTTTTCTGAGGAAGGCTAGTATTTGTGGCCATTCCAATCATGTATGATTGCTCTTGCATGGTTTCCATTGATGCCATTGCCATGTTTCTGGTTTGAACGGTGTAGAGTTGAACTAACTAGAAGTAGACAAGCAAGCTTTCACTGTTTTCAAATCTGTCAAACATTTCAGGCCTTACTTGCTGAAGTCCCACACCAAAGTCATTGTACCATATTCTGCAGTTAGAAATCTCTTGGTACAAAAGGATCTTGGTGAAAAACGAGCACATTGGGTTACAGCACTTCAGGAATATGACCTGGAAATAAAACCTTTAAAAATTGTCAGGAGACAAGGACTTTGCAAGCTAGCAGCTGGATCTTCAAACAATTCTGAACATGATCTGCACTTCTTTAGCGAACCTTCTTTATTTGAAAGGGAAGTTTTTCCGATCTCTACTCCTCCTGATTCTTGGTATAATGATATTAAGTTCTTTTTATTGCATGGGAATGCTCCTGAAAATTTAGACCCACGTCATAAAAGAGCTTTGAGATTGAGATCTGCCCCTTATCAGCTTATTGATAACATTTTGTTTAGAAATAATTTCGAAGGAGTTCTCCTTCATTGTCTAGAAAGAAATGAGGCTGATAATGTGTTATCTCAACTACATGCAGGACCAGCCGGAGGACACTTTAGCGGAGAAACCACTGCACATAAGATACTTAAAGCTGGTTACTACTGGCCCACGTTGTTCAAAGATGCATATGCTTTCACCAGGAAGTGTCAGGAGTGTCAGAGAGCAGGAGGTAGACTGAAGAAGGCAGCGTTACCCCTCCAGCCGGTTATTATCGAAGTCCCATTTCAGCAATGGGGTCTGGATATTGTTGGCCCAATCACACCAGCTTCTTCTCAACAACATAAATACATTTTGAAAGCCACAGAATACTTCACTAGATGGGTTGAAGCCATCCCTTTGCGAGTAGTTAATTCGGAACAGGTGATATCATTTCTTGGTTCTTTTATTATCACCAGATTCGGTGTTCTTGAATCTTTGATTTTTGACAATGCAACTTATTTTTCTTCTGTTAAATTAACTGAGTATGCATTGGAGAAGGGAATAGAATTAAAGTATTCAGCTAATTATTATCCCCAGGGTAACGGGTTAGCTGAATCTTCTAATAAAAATTTAATCAAGATTCTGAAACGTACGGTGGTAAATCATCACAGGAATTGGCATAACGCCTTATCGAATGCCTTGTGGGCTGACAGAGTGACTCCCAAAGCTGCTATAGGAAACTCTCCCTTTTTCTTGGTATATGGCAAGGAAGCTATTTTGCCTCCTCATTTGTTCTTACCCTTTTTACAGCTCTCCCAGTCAGTGCAGGAGACACCATGTTCTGCCATGGAGCATCGAATTAATACCTTGCATAAACTGGAGGAAGATAGGGAGTTGGCTAGGAAAAAGTTTGAAAAACACCAGCAGACCGTGAAGCGTTGGTTTGATCTCAGAAAATTAGTCAGTCGGGAGTTGGAAGTAGGTGACCTAGTCCTGAAATGGGACAAGGAGCACGAAGACAAAAGAAAACATACGAAGTTCCAATGCCTGTGGCTGGGACCATTTATTATTACAGAAAAACTTGGTCCTAGCACTTTCAAGTTGCAAACATTGGAAGGTGACATTGACAACCTTCCAGTAAATGGTCACCTGATTAAGAGATATTTTTGTTGATCCCCCTCAAGGGATTATCCTGTATATACCTGGTGTGGTGTGTTTGCTTGGTGTATTTTATTTCCTTTTCTTTTGATTTGTTTATGTTTTCCCATATTTATTTGCTGTTTTATTTGCGTGTTGCGAGCCTGATCAATTGATCAAACCTCAAACTGATGACTGCTTTTAAATTCTGTAATTGACCTATAAATCAAGCACGAAGACATTACTATCCTGGAAACTGTCATACTGTTTTACTTCTTGAACAGAGAATGGTGTTTTCATCGTTCTAGATTTTACCAGAAACTTTTAAACCATGTTAATATTAATTAATTATATCAGTCTCTGCAAAGATTTTCCCAAAGGGATTAGGGCAGTACTTGGTAAAGTTATCTATTTAAATCTTTTACGCCATCCCTTCTCGTAAAGAGGATCATATTTGCCTCCCTATCTGCTAAGATAATCTCATTTGAGATTAACAATAATTATGTTCTGGACAAGGATGGACTTGAACATTTGCAAAAACAATCTGAAGGACAGAAGGTCTCATAACGAGCTGATCTGCTCAGGATCATAGGTTTGCATCCAGTGACATTGTCGTCTCCGGTCACCAAGCCTGGGCAATGACCCTTGGACAGAAAACTCTGAGGGATGAAATGTCTCATCACGAGCCGGTTCATTTTACTGTAATGCAGACTGGTGACTGACATGGTTACTATCTGGTTACCAAGCCTCAACCATGGCCTTCATGAGTAATAAAATTAAAAGAAAATAATGGTAACAGTTCACCCCGACCATAATTGTATATTAATAACTAGCAGATGGGATACTGGCATTCTGTGGGTTTTGAAGAAACCCTGTCGAGGCTATGGACGCCTGCTGGCAGCAGGGCCATGCTTGTGGTATTGAGATTTTATTCTTTAAGACTAAGCCATTTACTGTCTTACTCTTTAAGGACTGATTTTTGTTAGAAACCTGATTTTTATCAAATGAATGACTGAAACTGTAATTTTCTGGTAATTTTTAGAACTGTGAAATACTTGAATCTGTTTGAGATGTTAAAATAGTGTTCTCTGTACAATGGCTCATATTAAGGATTTAATTTCTTTGCTCGCATGATTTCAGGTCAAAGAACAGAGATAACTGTTCCGCCCAGCAAGTCGCCATCTGTTGTGCCCCTGCTCAACAGCCTTTAAAAAACATATTTCATCAAACAAAATCCCATTTTGTTTTGATGAAATGTTCAAGTTTTAAAGGGAAAAATCTAATGAATTATCAGCTACTGAAAAGGTGGTCTTCCGTGAGCTACGGATTCAGCGAAATTCCATATTTTTAAACAACCTTTGTGAACTATATTAGATTAACAAAATCACTACTATGAAGTTATTATTTTGGGTGGATTTATACTTAAAAAAATCAAAGGATGAGTATTAATGATTCCTATACCTGTTATCGTCATCCTAGTCTTGCATCTTATCCAAAACATTATAAATTTATTTTATTGTTTGATTTTGTTACTATAACTATTTATAAGGTCACGATATTGGAATGGTTGATCTTGGTATGGTTTGTCACATTATTATGGATTTCATTTGTAAGTTGATTAAGGGTTATGAATGGTCGGGTCTTTATAACTATGATAAAGCCTAGAGTGTCCAAGAACAAATATCTTACGTGCCATATCCTAAGTTTACAAACCATCGTTGATATTAACTGTTTATGTCGATTTTTATATGGTTTATATTCCAAAGTCTAGTTTCGACGTGATGGTTTGCACTATTCTGTATTGTCCGCCACCTTTGAAGGGTAAGTCGAATCTACGGTAGGGGTGATATGTATTATGGTTTATCGTCAGATCAATTTATGCCGTCACCTCCAATTTTGATCCACCTGTTGCGAAGTCGATATGGTATCATTACACTGATACTGAACCCTGTCCATCACGTTTAAGTCCCAGTACTTGTCCTCCATCGTG